>JAHBCN010003263.1:299103-311659 GCA_019359885.1 Listronotus oregonensis | reverse complement strand
TTTTATATAAAAATTACTAATATAGTGTTACTCTGCAGGCTATTCACAAAAATTACAGAAAAGGAAAATATGTAAGCTATATACAACGTAAGAAGTAAAATTAATTAATAAAAATGTCTCGTCTATTTTTCAACAAAGAACAATTTTCTAACAATTTATAAGGCTCGTCTATCTAAAAAAGCATTCCTATGCGACTCCATTTTGATTTTTATAAGTACATGTAAATTATAATAAAATCAACAAATAAATTAACTATCCCCTTTCTAGTGTCTTAACTCAGTCTTATCACAACATTTAGCTTAAGTTATATGTCTAGAAAAGTTTTGATATTTCGGTCAATAAGACGTATTTTACTTAAGGAAGTGTTCACGGTTATGGAATAATAAATATTTTTCGGCGATCCTGTATTTATGAGTACTATTAAAGTATATAAAATCATTCATTAATAGCTCCTAATAATGCATTATTTTCTATTAATCAACAATTACAGTATAGGCAACTAAAAATACACTGCATAAAAAACTATTTACAACCATGACATTCGGAATGACAGATATTAAATTAAATGAAAAAAATTGTAACCAACCTAAGCATTAATTAGCGATTAAAGATCTCAACCCTTAACGATCTCGCTGGACTTACGATTAAATGGCTTTGATCATTATTCTCATTTATTAATATCCTTGTTTGTTAAATAACTATTAACAAACTAGTATTAATCAATAATTATCAAGGCCATTTAACAGGGTTGGGATCATTAATAGTCAATGGATTCGATTGCTATTGTTTTTAAACTTTGAAAATCATATTCCTTTTTAAATTTTCCGGGAGGTATTTCGGTTTTAGGCAGATAACCTGACTAATGTAAATGTTGATGGTTAAGTACAAGGCTAAGTTCCAATATTACATCTCGGATGGGAACAGCAAATTAATTTTCATGTCACATTGGTTCAAAGCTGATGGCTTTGATGAGCATACGATTGAAACACCTGACACATCCGGTGAATAAAACAACAACACATCTTTTTCAACGCTTTTTCATCAATGAAAAAATAACACACCTCTCATTTCCATTTGTTTATTTAAAAAATAGAACACTAGAGCTTTAACTTTTTTTCGTGAGATATATTAATCTTGTTAACTAAGATTTAATTTAAGAAAAAAAATTGCTTAAAACGATCTGAATCTTAAGAAAGAAACTCCGTGTTTCTGCTTTTTCTCGGAATGAAATGTAAAAACGTTTTTAAGCAGACAGGGCAAAAAGATGTAATAATGGAACTTAGTCAAAGTTCCAAACAAAAATAATATTTTGTGAACACATATTTGCCTATATTAAAATAGTTTTTTAATAGAAAATCATGAATTATTGAGGGCTATTAGTTAATAATTTTGTGAACGTTAATGATACTCGTAAATAAGCGATCGCCAAAAAAGTTTTTGCATTTTCCAAGTAATAACTGATAATAGATGAATCTAATTAAAACCTGCTTCGTATGTAAGCACATAGTTATAAAGAATCAGTAACTTAAAATATTATCCGATAAAAATTTTAGTTAACTTTTAGTAAATAAACAGATTTAATGAGATGTTTTTTCTCAAAAACCCAGAAACCCGTTCAAACACTTCCTATTTTTAACTAGATTAGATATTTAGTACTATCAACTATAAAATATACCTTCGTTGATTATTTTTTTATATATTGCTGTAGTAGGCTCGAATATATTACTATAAATGAATCTTATTAAAATATAGTCCATAAAAGACATAAGAAAAACTCTGCAAGCATTGTCAACATCAGGTTTTTAAAACACACTGTAATTAATGCTTTAAAAATATTTGCGAACAGAGTTTTCCGCGGATTGTCTTATGAAGAACTACAAGAAATGGTAACAAAATTTTAGGAGATCTTGCCTAATCATTTTTCGCTTCTTCTGAATTCTAGACAAATTCAACGATGACACTGTCTTCCGGTGTGGCCTCTCGTCTGCAGAACGTCATAGAGATCGTTTTGCAGAGGGTCTCCTTTACTCAGGCATACGAGGAGTCTTTTCCTAGATTGCTGGAGGTGCTAGATCGGCTGGTACTTGATAATCTGAAAATTTGACATTCAATTAGAATTAAAAAAAAAAGACGCATTATTTGGGCAACCGATATTGAGCCCACAGGAATATATCAACCAACCAGTCTCGGGTTATACAGACTTGTGGAAGGAACGAGACTAATGGGAGGATTGGTATAAAGGATAATGGGAGATTAGGCACAAAAAGCCCACGAGGCTCCGCTCCCGCCGGTAGTGAATCAAGACGGCTCCCAGGGAAGAAGAAGAAGAAGGATTCAAAAGCTAGATAAATACAGTTATCGCTACAATTTTATATCAAAACAAAAATATATTTTTTAAATCTTAAGCCATCAAAAAATTATTTTTTTAACAAAAGAATTGGTTTATTTAGTCATAAAAAAGATTTTACACGCTACATGTACTGTTGAATCTCGCTTATTATAAAAAGCAAATGTTTTAATCGAGAATGTTTTGATTAAAATTTATTACAAAATTCTTTGAGTTACTCGCCAGACATGCAAGAAGGGACCGCTTCCGTTAGGCCCCAAGTGTACTGATAGAGTGCACAGATCGATTGAATCTTACAAACTTGCAGACCATCTTAAATCATCAAACTCAAAAAATCCTTTAAAAATAAAAAAAACTTACATTCCGGTGACAAGATATAAAAACTAAAAATAGTAATTCTGAGTTTTTTAATTTATGATGAAATATCGTAACTTATTGTGAAAAAAAATGTATTATTTTTAAATATAAGAACTGTAATATTTAAATCTACCGGTTGATACACCGGTTATTTTTATTTAATATTATAAAAGCACTTTTATCCTAAAATGTTTTCTTTAATTTAGGATAATATATAAGAAGGTATTCCAATCCTGCAATGCATGATAGGAAATTGGTCAAGCGGTCGAGCCTCTAAAGTAATTTCATCCTAAATCCCGCAATAATAAAAATAAGGATGGAAATTCTTTAGAGGCCAGTTAGTGTGCCAGATACACTTGTAGCAGAGCGACCACTTGGCACATTTCCCATCATGCATTGCAGGATTGAAATACCTTCTTATATATTATCTTACTTTACTATTACAAGATAACGTTCCAGTTTGTTCTATGATTGTTATCATGCAAGTTGACATATTTTTGATTTGTGAAATTATGTGGTTCCACAGAACCATCTCCCAAATAATTTACCAAATGTTCCACACCTTTCTTAGAGGGAGCACATCTCGATTGTTGTTATATACATCTTTACGAAGGGTTTTCAGCAAAAACATACCTGCCACCTCATAGGTAGGTAGGTAGGTTTAAAGTGAGTGGATATAACACCCTTCCACAGCGACCGATCGGTCTATTGTGGCTCACACCCTTTTATATTTCTCCCACCAGGTCCAGACTCCTAATAAATGTGATGATCCTGTTGGGAGAGAGATCTTTCACCTCCCCCGGCAACAAGGTGTCATTGCCGAGGATTGCGAATCTTAGTCGTGCCATTGCTGGGCACGAACACAGTATGTGTTCTGCCGATTCATCCCCCTCCATGCACATGCGGCACTCGGCATCTTCCACTAGGCCGATCTTGTGCATGTGGTATTTTAATCTGCAGTGTCCCGTGTACAGTCCCACTAGAGTTTTAAGGTGTACCCTTGATTGCTCCAGTAGTTTGACAGTACATTGTTGGTTCGGTGGGTTTATGAAGGCCTTCGAGTGTCTAAGACCCGGAAGTCCATGCCAGTACCGAAGATTTTCTATCGTACATGTAATCAAAAACAGATAAGGCTTGGTCTAACTGTTTTAAAGCAACGTTTAAATAGTTTGACTTTTAAATATTGTATTACATTTTTATGTTTATTTATATTATATCTTGAAACGGTTACCGTCTTGTCACTGAAACGTTAAATAGTTTTTTTTTTTGTTTTTAAATGGATTTTTCACATTTCTTTTTTGGGTGATGTGCAAGTTTGTAGAGGTCAATTGATCTGCTAGTGCACAAGTCTATTCCCTGCAATCGGACCGAAGCAGGTCCTTGCTTGTAAAATCGATATAATTTTGTGTGGGTATATATTACCAAGTAAACATTTACATATCAAAAATTAATGGCCTAGAAATAGGGATCATGATTTCTCGATCTTATCAATTTCTCGGGTCTCGAGAATTCTCGAGGCTAATTTCTCGGGTCTTCTCGGGTTGTCGAGAAATTTACAAATTGCGTGTACTACACTTAGCCCGAGAGCTGGCAGCAATTTTTGGGTAGGTATTTGAGGCAAGCTGAAAACTTGTCATATACTTCTCCTATTAAACCCCAACACGGAACTGCAGACCCGGCTGGTGAGTAGCGGGCTTAATCAACCCTTAAATTTTTAAAATTACTTTTTCAAGAATGTATTTGAGGCAATATGCAATTTTTTAAATGTTGTAGTTGAATGTTTAAGAATTAAAAAAATCAGCCAGACGATTTTGTCGGGGTTTTAACCTTGCCAGGCGCGTGCAAATATGTTTTGCAAAAATATAAAAAATGTTTGAGGCAACTTGAAATTTTAATAGGGTATTTTTTATAACTAAAAATAAGATTCTTAAAAAGGCAGATTATTTTGGTGGGACTTTCCATATGCCAGGTGATCTAAAAATTATGTATATGTGCGACTGAGGAGCGCTATAGACAAGCTGCTGTAGTGTCGAGAGAACGTTTATCGGCAACTGTTTGCGGACACACAAATCATCACAATCATTTTTACTTAAACCATTTTAGCAGATATTCACAATTTTTTTAATTCTTTTACTCCGAAATTCCGACTAGAAACCTCACTGGCTATTGTAAGCGACGTGACCTTGCCAAAATCATAGTAACGCGGCAAGTACAGAACGCAGACGTAGAGCTATCCCACTTCATCAGCTTGTGATAGCTCTACTCAGTCGCATCTATGCATACTTTTTAGATCACCTGGCATATGGTAAGTCCCACCAAAATGATCTGTCTTTTGAGAATCTTATTTTTAGTTATAAGTAATCCTATTAAAATTTCAAGTTGTGTCAAATACATTTTTTTATATTTTTTGCAAAACATTTTGCGCCTGACAAGGTTAAACCCCTACAAAATCGTCTGGCTTATTTTTTTAAAATTCTTTAAACATTCAACTACAACATTAACAATTGCATATTGCCTCAAATACAATTTTGGAAAAAAATTTATTTTTAATAATTAAAGGCTGATTTAGCCTCTGCTCTCCACCTAGCGGTCTGCTGTTCCGTGTTGGGGTTTAAAGGAGAAGTAATGACAAGTTTTCAGCTTGCCTCAAATACTTACCCAAAAATTGGTGCCAGCTCTCTGGCTAAACTTTGTAAACCGTCTGAACTCAGCTAGAGTCGAAACACGAATGAACGTGTGTGTATTACCTACTGTATTGTATTATGTATAAACGACGCCGCCAAGAGCGCATGCCGCGCGCGAGCGGCGAGATCAAAGTATACCACTGCGCTTTGGCCCGTGCCGCACCGCGCCGGCGTTTAAACAAACGGCAAACGCAAATAGTTTATTTTATAATATCATAGACTCAAATATGATTTCTCGAGTTCTGAGTTTTCTCGACTTGATTTCCGGGAACAAAGCCCAACGATTTCCCGGGAATTCTCGAGCCGAGAATTCCCGGGAATGAACCCTACCTAGAAAGCACGCCATGGAACTGGTACATAGAGTATATTCTCAGGGACTCACACTTCTCGATTGATCGGCAAGATGTTAAAACATTTGACTGTTAAAAGTGGAAAAATTGTACAATTAATGCCCAATTAAAAGCGAATATACATCCGACCTTCGAGCATATACCTACTAGAGGCAGCCTTGTCACTTGGTAGTGTGAGGGAGAAAGAAGAATAGCCTTTCCCTCTCGCACGCTTGTTCTAGTATACACCCCGCAGACCGATCAGAACAAGTGTGCGAGAAGAAAAGTTATAAAGTAAAAAGGTCAATTGTTTGTTTTAACATAAGTAGAATGCTGTTATAAACTACTATAAATAATTGCTTACCTTCTTACATCATTTGATAACGAAGACTTTTCGCCCTTAGTGGGTGAACCTAATTTATGATTTGCTAAAAATGTGTTGACTGATTCGTCTGAGCCATAACTGTCTTCTTCACGAAGAGAAAACGTTTTTTGTTTTTTTTTTTTTTGAAAACCGTTTTTTCCCAATCTTAAAAAATCTTACAAAAACAATTCACACATAAAATTAAGTTGATATACAAAAATATATCGTCACCATGAAAGAAAACTGACATAACTTAAAAAACTTAGTTTTGAGAAAATGCTACTATCGAAGTAGTAATTCAATATTCTTTAAATATTTTTTTAGATCAAATAAGAAATGGTTATTCCTATTGACAGCAAATTATAGTTTTTATTATTATTTTGATTTTAAGTTAAAAAACATATGTTTTTTTTGGTTAGTTTGGGTTTTTTCGAAAAAAATTAAAAATTTTCCTTTTAGAGAACACTTTTCCTTCTTTTTAACAGTAGGTTAATTGAAACACATAAAAATAGTCACAACAAAAGACTAACTTTTGTTATAAAACCTATATGCAGCGTGTTTAGTTAAGGGCCATCGCAATCCATATCTCGAGATTTCTCGTTATAAAAAAATAATTTTTACGTTCATCAAGCACAATTTTTGGAAAACAGTGTCACGTTCGAAAATTGACCACAAGATGGCGCACCTTTTGGTGTTAGTAATAAAATGCATGAAATATTCCAAAAGTTTTAGATTTTGTTATAATTTTAGAAACGTTACCTAAAAGCTTACCCAATTTCACAATTCTATTGAAAAAAAATCTGCTATGCTGCATAATAGTGGTGGGGAATGCTAGACAATTATTTAAGGTTTATATCGCCATATCCGATTTTATTATAAATTTAACGAGAATAACTTTTTTAATAAACCCCTTTTTTAGACAATTTTAAATTCAGGGGTAAAATTTATAAAACTCATCAATAAAATAGAAAGATTGCGCTGTTTTCAAGAAAACGACATTTTTTGGGTTTAAATAAAAATATTAAATACAATGGTGTATTTTTTATTTTGTTGTTAAACAGATAGTATTAAAACTTAATTTTTGTTAAAAACGGCAGATCAATATATTTATTAGTTTTTGAGTTATAGCTTAGAATTTAAATTCAAATTTTCCCCTTAAAACCGTACATTATACACAATAACTAATATAAATTTAATATTTCGATTTAAATTTTTTTGTCCAATAAATACACAGGCCCACAAAAAAAAAATAAAAGTGGTGTGTGCTGGGTGTCGGGCCAAGATTTTCTGGCGTATTTTTTTCCGCTGAACAATACTCTGAAGTTAAAATTAAGGGTTAAACAGAAAAATAAAAAAGCATACCAAAGAAATTTTTCGCAAAAGCTAGAAAAAAGATCTTAAATACAAAAATTGTAAAAAAAGGCTTTTTTAAAAAAATTATAAAAACATTTCTGAATAGATAAAGATATAAACGAAAATGTAATTTTGACTAAAAAATTCAGTCCAAAATAGAAAAATATATTATTGTGATCTTTTTTTTATAATAAAGTATTTATGTTATTTATTTAAATCCCAAATATCACTAAAAACTTCCAAAAAAAATCAAAAAATACAAAAATTATAATTTTTTTTTTCAGAGGTCTTGAAAAAATCCTGAAAATTTGGTTCTTTGATTATAACTCCAAAAATATGGCATTTAGACAAAAAGGTTATATAGCCTAAAATAAGGGTCTTTTAAAAATAGATAGTTTATGTCATATAAAGTCTCGTATATCTTTAGTTTTAAAGATATTGACGTTTTAAGGTTAAAAAAAATGCGATCGCCCTTAACTAATCTCGCTGTATATATATAAATACCATCAAATTTAGTCTTGAATAGTCAAATTTTGTCTTAAGTAAAAATGTGCGCTTTTCGTGTGGCGTCGACAAACTCAACGCTGTGAAAATAGCTTTGAAGCATTAAAGTTATGTAACTTTTTCAGACCATTCTCTGGGTTGTTATTTGATTTTTTGCATACAACACTAGAATTGCACTTTTGGATTTATGTCACTTTTATTTCGAAGTGAGGTTATATTTATTTATACATATAATTTACAGGCATGTGTACTTTTAAAAACATATTATTTTATAATGGGAAAACCAATTTATTAAAAATAAAGTCATAGTGTGTTTTCTTTTTGTTTTCTGTCCTAAAGCAAAGCTCGTGTAAAAAATGCGATGTTGCCAGGCTGACTATTTTTCAAATTATTTGGTTATGGGATACTTTGAAAATTTTTACATAAGCCCTTGCATTTTTATGGGTAAATGTATTCCTAGTCACACACTTTACTTACATTTATGTTGTATTTTCTAAGTTATTAGTATCCTATTTTACTGTCCGGAGTTAAAATAATTGCAAGGTTTACCACTTACCTATCTGATTCATTGGAAATACTATCTTCTAATTCACCCTGAATGGCCGACTGGAGGTCTTCTATTCTCTTTAAAGCTAACCTTAAATCTGTCCTACAAGTCGAAGCTTCAGCTTCCAGGGTTTCACAGCGTTTCTCCAGTTCTTTTTTCTTTATTATTACTTCTGATTCTTTTGCCAAACTTTTATTTAGTTCTTCTTTAACCTCTCTAAAAGCAAAATAAAAAAAATATTTGTAATATAAAAAAAGCTTTTAATTATGGCATATAAGTGAAATATTTAGATTAAAATAATTTAGAGTACATTAGAGTTAGATTTTATTTATTTTTTTACCATTATTTCGTCATAATTCTTTCGCTATTAAAATTAGTAATAATTTGGTACATGCTACTGATTTCTTTAAGTTTTACGTGAAAAATTGTTTTCTTGAAGTAACTTGATAAACTTAACTACTTTTGAGATATTCTAAAGGTATGTATACACCGAACAACAAGAACAAACATTCGTTCTTGTTCATCTTGTTTGTATGTGTTCTTTGTTTATACATAGCGCAACCAAATGTTTGTTTCCTCTTGTTCGACTAGTTGGAATAGTTATGGATGACCATAAAAACAAAAATTCTTTTTGACGTACCGACATCCACTCGAACATGTGTGAACAAGAACAAACGAACGTTTGTTCGCCGTTTTAACTGTCTACACTAAAGAAAAACGTTTGATTGCTGATATTTGTTCTTGTTTGTTTTTTCGGTGTGTACATACCTTAATGTAAAACTTGCATGGTTCAAAAAAAGTAACATCGAAAATTAAAGACAAAAAGTATTTAAAAAAATGTTTAAAGTATCCACCACTTGCTTGAACATATGCTTATAATCTTTTTCTTATTAATTTTTTGTAAAAATTAGAATTGTTATTAGGGCCATCCATAAATTACGTCACACGATTTTCATAATTTTTTGACCCCCTCTCTCCCCGTCCCTGTCTCACAGCTCGTCACATTTGTGAGACCTCCTCCTCCCTAGTGTTATGTCATATATTTGGAAATTTTACATTTAAAAATAATTAAGTAACTTTATTATTTTTTTTAAGTTTTAAAAAATTAAATTAAATCTGATTATAAGATCTTTTTAAATAAAACTAAATAAAATGGGCGGTGTTGTAAAAACATACCTAACTTGTCTCTGTAATTTTCTAACTTGATCTTGGGCTTGTTGTTCTTTGATTTTCGAAGCGGCGATGTCTGTCTGAAGTTTCTCCACAGTTTCCTTTAACCTAGCGATTTGTACTTCTAATCTAGATCTTGTAGTTTGTTCTAATTCAAGTTTTGATTCTAGTTCTTTGACTTTTAGTTCCGATCAAAAAAAAAAGTAAATCTGGTAAAGTCACAATATTCCCGTTATTGAAAAAACCTAAAAAACTTCGTGTTAGCCTTTAGTAACCATATTAAATAAAAATTATTGTTACTACAACTAGAAAATGGGCACATACAAATAATAAATTAAAATATATTTTATAAACTAAATGGAATCCTAAATTAAATTGTGTCATTAGGCATGCATTAACCATGTATATATCTTGTTTTTCTTATAAAGACACCGTAAAATGTAATTTATTTTGTAAAGTGTTTTGCAAGTGATAAAAGTATTTTTTGCAGACAATTATATTTTTAATATACAGTGTGTTGCTGTAACAGTTTAATATGTATGAGTAACTCCTCAGACAGCGTAGAGTCGCAATCAATAATGAGGTCGCCAACTGGTCGATCGCGACTATTAGTCCAGTCGATCGTGGCACGGCAAAAAATATAAATACGTAAAACAGACTGTAGTAAACTATACTGTTTCATTTTAAAAATTCAAGAAGTATGTCACTGGTAGATCGCACAGTGTGTCGTTATTGAACAATAGATCTTGGCCAAGTTGGCCACCCCTGGTTTCATAAAGTAAATAAGCAAAGAAAAAGTTTTTCTAATTTGTGGCAAAGGTTATGTTTACCTTAAGTATATGTCAAATCAATTCCTTAGTAAAAGTTAGTTTGTGATATCAATGTGAATGATGTGTTTTATTACAGTGGGGCAAACCTTTTATCTTTATAAACTAGCAACCTATGGATAAAAAAATCTTAAAAGAAAAAGTTGCATAATTTGACAACTCGGAGCTGTGATTGACAGACACTTAAGGATGATCATGTAAATTAAAAGGGATGATAAAAAAAGGTCAGTGGTTTGCAACTTTCTACTTATAATTTTGGGGTTAATTACTCAAATTTTACTGCTTTCGCTATTTTAAACAATTTTTATTAAATTTATTTTTAAACAAGGATATACATTAAAGTATTTTCATAACACTCTGTATTTTAATTTGACTAATAGTATACTAGCGTCATTCGTAAAAGATAACAAAAATAAATAAATACTTTCTTACTATACAATTTTTCTTACCTTTTATATAATAGGTTGGATGACGCGCCTCCCATACTTTCTGCGCTCTCTAACCTGGAAGTTAGCTCGGCGAGTTGTTCTTTAAGATGGTTTCGTTCAACCTCCAAATCTGATACTAAAGATACTTGTTCTTGTAGTGCCATCTGATCTAAAGACATCTGTAAATAAAAAAATGTGGTTCAGTCAATAATTGTAAATTTGTTTTAATAATAAAATAAGGTTACACTTCAAAAAGGTTTCTATTAATTAAAATATTTACTATTTTTAATTATCTTTTGTAGAATTGAAATCTTTTGACAAAATATTGTTCATAACGAACAAAAAAACTGAGACGAAGGAAAAAGTGTGGTCAAATCGTTTTAATTTTAAAGCTTGCACAATTAAACTGTCAGTATTTAATATTTTTTATTTTTGAATTAAGAACACTTTAAATTGTATTTACACTGTAAAAGGGAATTTAAAAATAATATAAAATATTCCAGTAAAAAATACAATTTCCCCTTCTTTTTTAATGCACTCTGTATAATTTAAAATGTTTTTAGAAGGTGTACTACTTCTTTCTAGATGTAGAGGGTCGTCCAAAGGAGACTGTTTGGTGGATTTAAGCGGGCTAGGTCAAGAGCACATATGCACTGCAGCCTATTGGCTGATTGTACTCCCCTTTCTTGTTATTAAAGTCCGCTTTCCCTAATCAGGTCTAGTTCGTTTCTTCCAAGAGGTTGATGGGAAAGGGTTTCCGCTCTGTATATTTCCAGGTCTTTTGTATGTTGGTGCAATGCAGTTGTATATCATGTGTAAGGCTGATACCACCTTTCCCCGCAAAGCCTGCATGGTGTGAAAACGTTGTTGCCCATATGTTACAAGTTATTCTTTTAATGACAGTGGCCTGTCAGAGTCAGAAGCTACTTGTCCCATCTAAGTGGGCTCCAGTGAAAGACCTGGGCTTTTAGATTTTTTGAAGAATCACCTAGCATTAGCTTTGCATATATTTGACCAGGTGACACATGCCAATGACCTAGAGATTATGGGATCATTTGTCTCCTGTTGCTTTTGTAGCCTAGTGGTATTTTAATAGTCTTAGAGTCAGAAGTCCTACTAGTTGTCCTATCTGAGTGACCCAGAAGACAGACCTGAGCTGTTAGTTTTTAAGAAGATTCGCCTAGCGTTACCTTTACATATATTTGACCAGGTGACGCATGCCAATGACCTAGATGTTATTTTGCTTTACGAGGACTGGCTTTGGGCTGATAAAATTTTAGATGAACCTGCTTTTTAGAGTTTATCCATTTCTCATTTCCTTTTATGCCCGAGTGTCCCAGATAACTTATATCCTGTTGTTCCTGGCGGCATGTTCTTTTAGGTCGTTCGGGCACTCCATCGTGATCTTGGATGTAAAAACATGCTTTTAGAGCAGCCTGACTGTCTGAGAAAATGCATATATTTTGGTCGTGATATCCCCTTTTCGCATTTTTTTAAAAACATGCTTGGATAGCATAGATTTTTGCCTGAACTGTTGCTTGCTTGCCCAATAAAAAGCTTAAGTCATTTTGGGCCCCCAATATACTTCAATACTAGTCTTTGAACCATCGAAGTATCAAACCAGGTCTCTGGTTGGGCACACCAGG
>JAHBCN010003263.1:289103-296603 GCA_019359885.1 Listronotus oregonensis | reverse complement strand
GACTATTACTTGCATATGGTCAATAAAACACTTTTCTATAAAAAATTATTCAAAAATCTTTTTTTCGGCCTTGCAACTGCGTATAACCCCTCAAGTCACGTCTATGTGAACGTCATTTTGTGTCCGTGTAAATCTGGTTTTATCAACTATGTTGTAGGTCCCAGCGATTAATTGTCTAGTTTTTAGTCACCAAAACCAAAAACCAGAATTTTATATTATGGAAAAACGAGATAATAGGGTAAATTTGGTGGAAGATGATTTGTTGATGCTAGGAGAGTATCGAACAAACACTTTTGTTTAGGAAAATTTAGAAATATGAAAACTTCCATGTAAATATATTTATAATTATTGAATCCCGATAGTAAAATATTATGACCAAAATCCGTAAAATCGGCTTAAATTATAAATATGCATTTCAGAGATAAGTTAAATTTAGAGGTTACGTTATTGAAATCTGTTTTGTACACTTATACATGTAATTTTCATAGTAGTGGGTATCCAAAAGATGAAAGCTAACCACAGAAACTATAACATTAAATTTTACACCCAGAACAAGATTCTTACGCTCATCACCCTATTTTATAAATTACGAAATAAAGTAAAAAAATACATTTTGAATATTGCCATGCAAGATTAAGCCACTTTTTTCAAACCACTTTGTTATGTGGAACGTAAACAAATAACATCTCCGGAGTTTTTATTAATGTCTTCTAACATTGAGAGACATGTATGTCTGTCACACAACTTATAACCTTTAGAATAAATCATAATTTAAATAAAATACAATATAATGAAATTTTTGTTTCGCACCTAATTTTACTGTTTGCATAGAAGTGACGACACGAGCGACACCATGACACTCGTGAGGGTTTTAACATTTAAAACTAACCTTATTGTTTTTAACCGAACCTGTATTTTTTCCAATATAACATTAAGGAACAGTTTTTTAAAATCAGTCATCATACCTATTATAATAAAAAAAAATGTTTGGCGCCTCAAAGACGAGATAGGATACTAACCTGGTGTTTCTGCCTTTTGCCTCTCTAATTGAGCCTGCGTATCTCTAAGCAAAGCCTTCGTCCTCTTCAAATCTCTCTTCAGTCTTTGAAGCAAAGCTTCATCTCCCGCCCTGTCTTGACGTTCCGCGTCCGCAGCAGCTTGTAACCTTCTTTCTAATTCGTGTTTTTCTCTTAGAAGCATAGTCCGTTCTTCGTGTTCGTTTTCTAATTGTTGTTCCAAAGCTAAAACATACGAAAGTAATTATTAAATATTCAAAGTTTTAGACAATTATAGAATCAACTACTTTTAACAAGACGCGCTTCCCTGTTTTGTTAGGCCTGTTTGTAATTTTCCGGCCGCAATAGTTCCAGGCAGATGGGTCGGTATAAAGGACCCATAGAATGTCCACCCAGATATCCAGACCTTACTTCCAGGAAATATTTTTTATATGGGTTCTTGAAGAGCCAAGTTTATAAGACGAAGCCGGACAATGTTGAGTTGAAAATACAAAAAGACATTTGTGTAAGCTAATTTCGCCAGAGCATGTATTAAAGAAACATTATTGGTGTAAATAACATATGATTTATTTTTAATTAAAATTTTGTTATTTTATATCTTGCAAAATGCATGGAAGAAAAATTTGAAACTGGGTAGTTATGTATAACTTAATAAGTGCTTTAAAATACTCTTTTGGGTTTCAAGGTCCGAGTATTTTTCGAAAAAATAACTTGTTTTTGATTTAAAAACTCTAAAAAGAGAAATTTCCTACCTTTAACTTTCTTTTGCGCGTTACACCTTGCCTCTTCCAGTTCCTCCTCTCTCATTTGAGCCTCTTTCTTAGCTTCCTTTCTCATTGATTCAAGGGTCATTTCTAATCTTAATTTAGTTTGTTCTAGGAGTTGTACTTGACCAGCTAGTTCGTCCAGTTCTTCCTCTTGATCCTGAAGGCGTCTTTCACAGTCGATTTTCTGTTTACGGAGAATAGTTACTTCTTCTTCAGTTTTTCCTAGAAAACAATAATAATCCCTAAAGAAAATTTTTACAGAAATTCGCTTAACCTTATCATCACCTATAAACCCTGATTTTTATTGTTTTTTTTTAATAATAATTTATTACATTATATTAAAATTACTAAAAAATAATATTTTTAATTGAAAATGCGTTAATTCTCCTCCTTTATTTATTTAAGAACCTCCAGCTAAATATTTTTTTTCTCCAAAAAAATTAATTTCAGCATAATTACTGCTTAATGTCTGGCTCTTTAAATCTACCGCCGGACCAAAATGACTTGTGACGAACGAGGCAAACGCGTGTGTTCAGAGTTGCCAGATTTATTATATTTTTCATTTTTTTGGTAAATTTTTTCTGTTTTAAAAGCTATTTTTTGAACTATTTTTGCCTCTAAATGGATAGTTCTAAAATATTTACCAACATAAGTACCAACAATAAAAGTTTGCCGATTGCGTCGCCCTCCGACCGAAAGTTTACAGGCAAATTAAAAAAAAAGTAAAAACAATTGTATTTTATTCAGTTCATACCGGGACGGCGCGTACGCAGTCCCGACTACCAAAAATTACGCGCCCGAGTTATCCGCATTAGGGATAATCGCAGGCGTCAGCCCAACCGTAGTGCAATGGAAGGGCCTCAACCTGGGGAAACCGCCTTTTGATCACGGTCAGCCAGTGTTGCTTGACACCTACTTTAGAATAAAGTTTAAGTAAATTAATGTAGGCAAAAGTCAGGTCAAGAGTGTCTATAATACCACAAATAATACTAAAGTAATATACCACCTTAATTTATAGGTAAATTAAAACAATAACTAAGAAATTTAAATTTACACTAATTGTTATTACATACTATATATAAAATATATATATGCATTATAAAACTAATAACGCATATGTATTAATAATATATATACCGTATTTAATCGCCTTATTGAAAAATCGCTGATAGCAATAATATGCAAAAGGTTACAGAAACAGCATTTTAAACATGCGAATCGCGTAACTAACATGCAACACAGCTATCGGTTGATATATTAAAATGCAACTATTTACTGAACTATGAAGCCAATTACAGTTTTTATAATATTGTATATAGTTATTCCATATATTACAAAAGAAGGTGTATTTAAGGTAAGTATTTACTTTATTCATAAAACTACTAGTTTACATATATATAGTTTATGATCAGTACAATGGAGACAGGCAAGTGAAATTAATATGCAGCAGCAAAATTATTCACCGAGAGCGCTAATAGCCGCAAATGATGATAACACTAATTTATAGTTTGGCCCAGCGCGAAAAGTCGCGATCGCGATAACGCTTTTAAATCGCCGTTATTTAAAAATCCGAATCGCCGATAACGGCGTTATGCAAATATCGCTGTTTAGCTCACTCACTCACACTAGTCAAATGTCAATCACTGTCCACTGTCAATCGTAAGTTTTTTTTATTTGCCTTTGAGCTAAGTCACAAAGCCATACCGCCTCATCCTTTAGTAAGAAAAAAATGTTTTCAATAATGGCGTTGAAAATTTTGAAAAATAGGTAGATTTGAGGCTTAGGTTGGTAGACAGGTAGACTGAGGGCAAAGTAGGTAGATCTACCTAAAAGTTGGTAGGGGGGGGGGGGGGGGGGGGGGGGGGGGGGGGGGGGGGGGTTTGTATTACCATCGTATAATACGGCAGGCAAGAAATTAATATGCCATAGCAAAATCGCATCACTCGAGAGGTAATAGCCGCAATAATGAAAAATAGTTTGACGTAGTGGAAAGAGCTTCGCTGATCGCAATAACGCTTTTAAATCGCCGTTATTTAAAAATCGCGATCGCCGATAACGGCGTTATGCAAATATCGCTACTTAGCTCATGCCTACAGAATATAGAATAAAACGGATAAGTAATACTTGAAGCGTAACTAAACAAAATAAAATTATCATGTTAACTTTTTAGTTACGACTTACGCATTACATTCTATGTGCAAGTAAAATGGTTTGTTATCAGCTTTATGCTTTAAGAATATTGATTTATATCAAATATAAAATTATAAAATATTAAAGTGCTTGGCTAGAAGTAACAATAGTCAATTAGAGTAAAAAATGAAATTTATAGGTTATTTGACTTTCTTTAATGATTGCCAAACACTTCAATCTTTCTCAAATGTAATTTTATTTCTAAAAATATCAAGCGTAATCCTAATTAGCCATTAACTTTTGCAGACAAATTAAAAAAGAAGATAATTAATTGTTTATATTCAATTTACACCGGGACAGCGCGTACGCAGTCCCGACTACCAAAAATTACGCGCCCGAGTTATCCGCATTAGGGATAATCGCAGGCGTCAGCCCAACCGTAGTGCAATGGAAGGGCCTCAACCTGGGGAAACCGCCTTGTTGATCACGGTAATCCCTACGCCAGGTAAGTATGCTTTTAGAGATGAGCAAAAAATCGCGAACTGCGATTTAATCGCAGCGATTTTAAACTCGCAACCGCAACCTGCGATCACTCTTCTTAGCAAACTGCGATTGAATCATTGGCAATCAGGCGAGTTTAACTTTTTGGACAACCAACATCGCATTAAAGAAACATGCAAGTCGCTGTGTACAAATGCTGGGCCCGAGGCCGAGAGTTTTTCTCGGCGCTAGACGCTGGATCCTATAACATGCTGCGATTGCGATTTGGTCGCAACTCGCGCTAAGGAAAATGTATATAATCTGCAAGTCTGAGCCAGCATTTATGTTTGTTATCCGATCGGCATTCTTTAATCTCTATTATTTTAATGCGAGCGGGGTGCATTACTTGTTTTGTTAGGTTAGTAATATATTAGGTATACTGTTTAAAAACTTAGAGCGTTTCGAACTTATCAGTATTAGATACTTTGTTTATTTTTAATTCTTTTATTTTAAGTTTTTGGTAGTTTGTAATTAAATATGTTCAAAAAAAGAAAAATAAGTTATCTGTGGAATTTTTTCGGAAATTGATGACAATTATGCAAAGTGCAATATGTGTGCAGCAAAAATATCATACAAAACAAGCACTACAAATTTTAAAAGACACATGGAGTCGAAGCCAACGGTGTTAAAAAACTAACAACTAACGCAATTTATCGCCATGTCGTCTTTTTCCAATTTTTAAAAAAAAACGCAATCGCAGGTTACAGTCGCAGGGTTAAAAACTCGCAATCAAGTTTAGATTGGGTTGAAAAAACGCAACTTTGTCATCCTTATCTTTATCACTTTACCAGAATAAACAGCTTTAAAATCGATATAGACGGGAAGAAAGAATTATTTTAGATTTTTAAAGTCAGGTCAAGTCCATGATACAATTAAAGATAAAACCCCCGCGCATGAGATAAGCCTATCTCTCTCACGCCTGACGTCACCGACGACTATTTCCCAGAAACGCGAGTTTTAATATGGCATTCCGATTTCGTTTAGATGTTAGATGGATTAAGCGCATGATTTATTTATTTTTAAACGTCATATAATGCCAAAATACAATAAACGTTAAAAAGGCTTTAAAACACTGCCTTCCCCAAAGACAAGCAGAATTGTTGTCGTCAGTGACGTCATGCGACGTCGTACGAAATTAAATCGCCAATGGTTTTATCTTCTAGTAATAGTATCATGGGTCAAGTCAGTGTCTAGTACAGTAGCGCCACCTAACGATAATTCCATTAAAAGCTACAAGAAATAATTAAAATCAATAACGTGCTGAAAGCTGTAGATCGGATGCCACGCAAATTAGTTATCGACCACGTGACTCCATACGAGTGAAAAATAAAACTTATACAATCGCCATTATAAGGAAACTCAATACACGCCGTTATGTTTAGGGAAGGACCTGTGCTGATCAGAAAAGAAAAAAATAGTTAATTTAAAGCTCCTTAAAGAAAATGGCGAATAAAAAAGAAGGTAAAATATAGAATAAAACGGAGGAGTAATGCTTGAGGCGTAAACAAATAAAATAAAATTATCACAATAGCGTTTTAGTTACGACTTACACATTACATCCTATGTGCAAGTACAATGGGTTGTTATTAACTTTTTGCTTTAAGAATATTGATTTATATCAAATATAAAGTTAAAAAATGTTAAAGTGCTTGGCTAGATGTAACAATAGTCAATTAGAGTAAAAAAAGGAAATTTAAACTTTATTTGACATTCTTTAATAATTGTCAAACATTTAAATCTCTGACCAATGTAATTTTATTTCCAAAAATAGCAAGCTTAATAAACAATTAACTAACCAGAGCATAATTTAAGATTGTATTGCGGCACGTGCCTATTTATGAATACAAAACACAATTTTAGGCCCTGACCGAAAGTGTGCAGGTGCAGACAAATTAAAAAAAAAAGTATGAATTATTGTTTTAATTAATTTACACCGGGACAGCGCGTACGCAGTCCCGACTACCAAAAATTACGCGCCCGAGTTATCCGCATTAGGGATAATCGCAGGCGTCAGCCCAACCGTAGTGCAATGGAAAGGCCTCAACCTGGGGAAACCGCCTTGTTGATCACGGTAATCCCTACGCCAGGTAAGTATGCTTTGTCATCTTCACTTCTAGAATAAACAGATTCAACATCGACTGCAGACGGTAACATGATAAGTATGTACATTTTTAAAGTCAGGTCAAGTCAGTGTCTAGTACAGTAGCGCCACCTAATGTCAATTCTGTAAAGTAAATAGTGAAGTAAAACACCCTTAAAAGCTAAAAGCACAAAATATATAGGTACCCAACAGAAGTCCCGTCGAATAGAATTTATAAAATAACTTAAAACGCTTTGAATAGATGGCACCCCTAGGAACAAATTGGAACTATTTAAAATTATCGATTTTTCGTCAGCTCGGCTTGTCGTCACGTGGCCATTTGTTTTCAAAATGTTTTAGCCACGTTGCCAAGTTCTCAATGTGTAACAAATAACAAATACACAAGCACATAATTTTAAGAAAACGGCCTGCAAGCGGTAATGCATAGAGCTTATTGAATAATATTAGTTATTGTTCGGCTGAATATTATCTGCTTAAAAACTTAGTTGTGGTTAGTTTTTATTGGTTTAAATTAACTAAGTTAAATATTTCTGTTTTAAACTTAATAAAGCTACAAAATAAATATTTTTTAATATGTATAAACTTTTTAATCGATAATACTTATAGATATGTAATAAATGTTAATAATAACCAAACACCTACCTACACTACCTATTTTATTACTTTACCATTTTATTAAAACAACCCTTTTAAAATTAAAGAAAACATATAAAATAAGTATAAAAAACTACATCTTTGTCCTTTCTATTCTAGGTATTTATATCTATCTTCTATACTTTCGTAGGGTCTTTCCTGGAGAGCGGTTAATTCTATATTTATTATCCCGAAAGAATGGTTAAGGATTCTTAGATAAGATTTATAATAATTAAAGCACGGAATATATGCAACAAGTTTTTGAAAAAATATGCGCATATATATGCATCTTTTTTCATAAAAATATGCACAA
>JAHBCN010003263.1:234046-289093 GCA_019359885.1 Listronotus oregonensis | reverse complement strand
TTTAAATCGATAAAAAAAATTTTTAAACGATGAGCTATAAAATAGAAGAAAAAAAGATCGAGAAATGTTAACCCCCCCCTGCCGGGTATATAACCCCCAGGGAGGAGGCACTTATTTTTTTTTTTTAAATTAAAAAAAAATTTTTAAATTTTTTTTTTTAGAAAGTTTCAAGTGAATAGGTATGGGTACAGTTATTCCCCCAAAAAAAAAAAAAAAATTAAATAAAACCCCCCGTGCCACAAATTTTACCCCCCATGCCTGAGGCACATGTGTATTAGTTTGTTCCATTCAATAAATAGAACATTTTAAATTTAAATTTTTTAAATGGATCGGGCTGGTAAAAAAATAAAATATTGTTATTAAAAAAATTTTTTTAATGCCCAAAATCCTTTTTCCCTTTATATCTCCTTTTTTTTTTTTTATTTTTTAAAAAAATGTATATAATTTTTTTTTAAAAAACCCCAACCAAAACATTTTTTTTGCATTTTAAATTTTTAGGTTTTAGTTTTTTTTTTTTGATTGTTTTTAATAATCTAGTTTGTTTACCTTAATGCAGGTGGGTTTTTTTTTTTTTTTTTTGCATTTTTTTTTTTGGAAAAAGGCCCCAAAATTTGGGTTAAAAATTTTGCCGGGTTAAATTTTTTTTTCCCATCCCCTTTTTATCCTACCTTATGCTTTACTTTTTTCCCCCCCCTCGTAGTATTATGTATAAATTTTTTGGGAGCGTGGGTAGGCAACTCAAAATTTGTAACGAAAAATTTGCCGTTTGGGGGCAAAAAAATTCCCCTAAATTGGCAGCATTGTGCGTGCGCCCACTGGTGTTTTTGAAAAGGAAAAAGGGGGCCCCAAGGGGGTCATTCTTAAAGGGGGGGAAACCCCAAAAAAAATTTGCAGCTTCGGGGTTTTTAAGCCATTTTTATATTTTTTGGGGCCCAAAATTTTCCCCCCAAAAATTTTTTCCCCCCGATTTAAGTTCCCTTTTTTTTTGTGGGTTTTTTGTTGTTTTGCGCCCCCTTTTTTTGGCTTTTTTGGGGAAAAAAAACCCATTGCGGGACTTGCAGTTCGACGCCGCGGGGATCACTTTTTAAAAAAATTTTGGCCCCTTTAAATTTTTTCGGGAAATTTTAAAAAGGATTTAAAATTTTAAATTTTGGGTTTTTCCTTAAAAAGGGGGGTTTTTTTTGGGGGTTTTTTTTTTTTTTTTTTTTTTTTTTTTTTTTTTATATTACGTCACCCCTTTGGGAAAAAATGAATTTCAGTGGAATTAATTATTAATTACCCAATTACCCCTTTAAAAGGGGGTTTTTTTTTTAAAATTTACTGCGAAAATCGCTTTTTATTAAATTATTCTTTTTGTTTTTTTTTTTGACATTTAAAATTTAATTGGCTACTTTTTGGGCGTTAAATTTTTTAAAAAATTTTGCCGTTAGATGGCGCGGGTGTATAGATCATTTGTTTCTTTTAGTATTAATTAATTTTCTGGGGTTAAATTACCTTTTTTTGGTAAAAAATTTAAAAATTTAAAATTTTTTTTTCTTGTCATAATTTTTTTTTTTGAGATTTTTTTTTCAGGGTAAAAATTTTCTGGGTGACTGTTCGAGACCTATTTATTATTTAAATTGCCCCAATTTGTAAGCCGGAGAGGCTTTTGTTATACTTAAAAAAAAAATTTGTTATTTTTTTTTTTTTCCTTATTTAATTATCAAACAAAATTTAATTATTTTTTTTTTTGTTGTTATCTTCTAATTCTACAAGATAAAGTGTTTTTTTTAAAAAAAACAAACAAATATATATATCGTGATTGAATTTTTTTAAAAATTTTCAGTAAAAAAGATAAATAAATATGTTTTGGGTTTTTTCCTACGATTAAATACAATCAAAGGATATATTACCTTTTATTTTACACTAAAATTTGTTTTTAATTTAATTAATTTTTTTTTTGGGGAAGGAAAAGGGAAAATTTTTTTTGGTTTTCTTTTTTTTTTTTTTTAATTTTTTTAAAATTTTTTGGAAAAAAAGGAAAAAAATTTTTTTTTTTAAAAAAAAAAGTTTTAAACCCTTTTTTTTTTTAAAAAAATTTAAATTTTTTTTTGGTTTTTTCTTGTTTTTTGGGGAAATTGTTTAAATTTTTTTTTTATTTTTTTTAATTTAAATTTTAAAACGGGGTTGGGGCCCTTTTTTACTTAAAATTTTTAAGGGGAGTTTTTTTTGGGGGTTTAACCCTTTTTTAAAAAAAGGTTTTTTTTTTTTTCGAAAAAAAGGCCCCCAAACCAAAAGGAAATTTTTTTTTTTTTAAAGGTTTTTTCCCCTTTTTTTTTATTAAATTTTTTTTTTTTTATTTTTTTGAAATTGTAGACTTATAGTTTTAATATTTGTTCTTTTTATCTTAGTTAAAATTTTAAAAAAAAATTTTTTTTTTTTTTTTCTTTTTTAATTTAAAAACTTTCCCCGCGCATTCACCATTTTATTTTTAATATTTTTTTTGTAAACTTTTTTAAAAATTTAAAAAAATTTATAATAAATTTATTAAATTTTTTAAATAAATTTTTTTTTTTGGCCCCCCCTAGTGTCTCCCCTTTTTTTAAAGTTAATATTGTTTATAAAATTTTTTTTGTCTTTTGAGTGGTAGTAAAGTTGAACGAGAGTTCCCAATTAAATCGGAAGGTTTTCTGCTAGGCCCGGCACCAAAAGCAGTGGGCCCAGTTTTTAAACCCCCCCACTCTCCGGCAAATGAGTTAGGGGGGGTTTTTTCCCTCTTTTTCTACTCCCCGCTTTACTGTACTTTTGCTATTTAATTGTTTTTTTAAATTTTTTTTAAAAAAATAAAAAAAAAAAAAAAAAATTTTCTGCCAACGGCCCAAAAAAATTGGAAAAATTTTTTTTTGGCCAAAACACTTGGGGTAAAAATGCGTGACAACATTTTTTGTAACTCTTTAAGTTTTTAAAAAAATTTTTAGTTTTTTTTTAAAATTTTAAAACTCAAAATCTCAAAAAAAAAACGGCTTCAAAAAAAAAACTGAAAAAAGTTTTTTTTTTGGGGGATTAATTTTGACTTTTACCATTTTTTTTTTTAAAAAAAGTAGTTTTATTTAAAAAAATATTTTTTTACAATTTTTTTTTTTGGGAAAAAAAAAAAACTTTTAACCGCTGAGCTAAGGCAGCATTGCGGGTTTTAAAGGCTTGGGTATAGTAATATAAAAAAAGTTTCAACCGACTTTCTTATATGTTTTTCGGTGGCCCCCCAAAAAGATATGTTCAAAAAACCCTTTTTTAAAAAAAAATTTTTTAAAAAAACGTCTTTTTTGGGTTTAACTGCGAAAACCCCCCTTAATCAGTCTATGTGGTTTTTTTCCCCTTAAATCTGGTTTTTTCAATTTGTTGTGAAAGGAAATTTTTTCCTAGTTTTACCCCAAAAACCAAAAAACCAAATTTTTATTAGGGAAAAAAAGGTATAAATAGTGAAGGGGGAAGGTTTGTTGATGCTAGGAAGTATCGACCAAACCTTTTTTTGGAGAATTTAAAAATATAAAAACCCCCATGTAAATAATTTATAATTTTGAAACCCGTAGTTGAATATTATGACCAAAATTAAAAAAATTCAAATAGAAAGGGGAAATTAAATTTGGGGTTACGTATTGAATCTTTTGTATATTTTATACATGTAATTTTCATAGTAGTGGGTACCCAAAAGATAAAGCTAACCACAGAAACTATAACATTAAATTTTACACCCAGAACAAGATTCTTACGCTCATCACCCTATTTTATAAATTACGAAATAAAGTAAAAAAATACATTTTGAATATTGCCATGCAAGATTAAGCCACTTTTTTCAAACCAATTTGTTGTGTGGAACGTAAACAAATAACATCTCCGGAGTTTTTATTAATGTCTTCTAACATTGAGAGACATATATGTCTGTCACACAACTTGTAACCTTTAGAATAAATCATAATTTAAAAAAAATACAATATAATGAAATTTTGTTTCGCACCAAATTTTTTACTGTTTGCAATAAAAGTGACGACACGAGCGACACCATGACACTCGTGGGGGTTTTAACATTTAAAACTAATTTTTAAATTTTTTTTAACCGGAACCTGTTTTTAAATAACAAAAAAGTTTTTTAAAATCAGTCATCATACCTATTATAATAAAAAATGTTTGGCGCCTCAAAGACGAGAAAATACTAACCTGGTGTTTCTGCCTTTTGCCTCTCTAATTGAGCCTGCGTATCTCTAACAAAGCCTTCGTCCTCTTCAAATCCTCTTCAGTCTTTGAAGCAAAGCTTCATCTCCGCCCTGTCTTGAGTTCCGCGTCCGCGCGGCTTGTAACCTTCTTTCTAATTGTGTTTTTCTTGAAGCTAGTCCGTTCTTCGTGTTCGTTTTCAATTGTTGTTCCAAAGCTAAACATACGAAAGTAATTATTAAATATTCAAAGTTTTAGACAATTATAGAATCAACTACTTTTAACAAGACGCGCTTCCCTGTTTTGTTAGGCCTGTTTGTATTTTCCGCCCCAATAGTTCCAGGCAGATGGGGCGGTATAAAGGACCATAGAATGTCCACCCAGATATCCAGACCTTACTTCAGGAAATATTTTTTATATGGGTTCTGAAGAGCAAGTTTATAAGACGAAGCCGGACAATGTTAGTTGAAAATACAAAAGACATTTGTGTAAGCAATTTCGCCAGAGCATGTATTAAAGAAACATTATTGGTGTAAATAACATATGATTTATTTTAATTAAATTTTGTTATTTTATATTTGCAAAAAAGCATGGAAGAAAAATTTGAAACTGGGTAGTTATGTATAACTTAATAAGTGCTTTAAAAATACTCTTAAAAAACTTGGGTTCCAAGGTCCGAGTATTTTTCGAAAAAATAACTTGTTTTTGATTTAAAAACTCTAAAAAGAGACATTTCCTACCTTTAACTTTCTTTTGCGCGTTACACCTTGCCTCTTCCAGTTCCTCCTCTCTCATTTGAGCCTCTTTCTTAGCTTCTTTCCTCATTGATTCAAGGGTCATTTCTAATCTTAATTTAGTTTGTTCTAGGAGTTGTACTTGACCAGCTAGTTCGTCCAGTTCTTCCTCTTGATCCTGAAGGCGTCTTTCACAGTCGATTTTCTGTTTACGGGGAATTTGTTCTTTTTTCTTCATTTTTTCCCTTTTAAAACAATTAACCCCCAAAGAAAATTTTTACAGAAATTCGCTTAACCTTATCATCACCTATAAAACCCTGATTTTTATTGTTTTTTTAATAATAATTTATTACATTATTTTAAAAATTACTAAAAAAAATATTTTTAATTAAAAAATGCTTTAAATTCTCCCCCTTTTATTTATTTAAAAACCCCTCCAGCTAAATATTTTTTTTTTCCAAAATTAATTTCGAAAATTTATCTTAAGTCTGGCCTTTTAAATCACCGCCGGACCAAAATGACTTAGACGAACGGGGGCAAACGCGTTTAGAGTTGCCAGATTTATTATATTTTTCATTTTTTGGTAAATTTTTTCTGTTTTAAAAAGCTATTTTTTGAACTATTTTGCCTCTAAATGGATAGTTCTAAAATTTTTTACCAATATAAGTACCAACAAAAAAAAGTTTCCATTGGCCCCCCCTCCGACCGAAAGTTTACAGGCAAATTAAAAAAAAAGTAAAAACAATTGTATTTTATTAAAAGTTATACTGGACGGCGGGGCGCAGTCCCGATTCCCAAAAAATTACGCGCCCGAGTTATCCGCATTAGGATAACGCAGGCGTCAGCCCAACTGAGGCAAGGGAAAGGGGCCCTAACCTGGGGAAACCGTTTTGTTGATCACGTAACCCTACACCAGGTGAAGTATGCTTTTCACTTCTACTTTCAGAATAAACAGATTAATTTCGACAAAGTGGGAGATATGTGTACATTTTAAAGTCGGGTCAAGTCAGTGTCTAATACAGTAGCGCCACCTAACGATAATACTGTAAAGTAAATATACACGACACTCTTAAAAACTACAAGGAAAATTAAAATCAATAACTTGCAGAAAGCTATAAATTGGATACCACGTAAATTAGTTATTGACCACGTGACTGCATATGAGTGAAAAATATAACTTATACAATCGCCATTATAAGAAAACTCAATAAACGCAGTTATTTTTTTAGGAGGAGCTGATATATCACTACCGGTGATTTAATCGGTTATTGAAAATCGCTGATAGCAAGAAAAAACCAAAAACGCGATTGACAGAAAAACAGCGGATTTTTAAAATGGAAATCGCGTCAACTAACATAACAGTTAATCGCGTTGAGGATATAGCAAAATGCAACGATTTCACGAACTATGAAGCCGAATTACATTTTTTTTATAATATTATATAGTTATTCCATATAGTTCCCAAAAAGGGTGTATTTAAAGGAGAAATTTTTTACTTATTTTTGTTTTAAAAAATTAAGTCGATTTTATAGTTAAATCAGTATAATACGGGGAGGCAAGAAATTAATATATAGAAAAATGAATAAACTGAGAGCGCTAAAGCGCAAATAATGAAAACACTAGTTTGATTTAGTAAAAAAAAGCCCGGATTCCAATAACGCTTTAAACGCCGTTATTTAAAATCGCGACGATCCTGTTATAAAATCGCCATTTTAGCCCTGCCTCTAATATAGAAAAAACGAGACTTTGAACCCGTAATAAACAAAAAAAAAAATTATCATGTTAACTTTTAGTTATGTTAATTACATTTATAAAAAGCAAAATTTTGTTATGTATGTTTTAATATGATTATTTAAATATAAAATTAAAAAGGGTTATTAATCAAATATTAAAGTGTTTAACAGTAAAAAATAAAAATAGTCAATTAGATAAAATTTTATAATTTAAACTTATTTTTAATTTCTTTATTGATTGCAAGAATTTTTTAAATTAAAAAATAAAAAAAAAGTTTAATATTTTTATTAATTATTTCAATAGGTTAAAGAAAATTATATCAAATTACGAGTTATCCGTTAGGAACGAGGTGAAAAACCCAACCGGTGAGGGGAAGGGGTCCATGGGGAAAACCCCCTTTTTATCATAACCCTCCCCGGGATGTTTTGCATTCACTTGAAAAACAGATTCAAACGACTGCAAAAGAACATGATAAGTACATTTTAGGGGGTCAAGTCCATGATACTATTACTAAAGATAAAACCACTTGGGATTAATTTTGTAGACGTTGCGCATGACGTCACCCCGACGACAAAAAATTTGGGG
This sequence comes from Listronotus oregonensis, assembly GCA_019359885.1. Taxonomy (NCBI): domain Eukaryota; kingdom Metazoa; phylum Arthropoda; class Insecta; order Coleoptera; family Curculionidae; genus Listronotus; species Listronotus oregonensis. Next base: position 281,852 of record JAHBCN010003263.1, on the reverse strand, counting down.
GTTCGGTTAAAAACAGTGTTTTTAAAACCTTTTTTAATGTTTATTGTATTTTGGAAATATAGAGTTTAAAAATAAAACAAACGCGCTAATCCATCTAACATCTAAACAGAAATCGGAATGCCAAATTTAAAACTCGCGTTTTTGGGAAATAGTCGTGAGTGACGTCAGGCGTGCGAGAGATAGGGTTTATTCATGCGTAGTTACTTTGTGATAATAGTACTGGGGGTCAAGTCAGTTTCTAGTACAGTAGCGCCACCAACGACAATTCTTTAAAATAAATAGTAAGTAAAAAACCTTGAAAGCTGGGAAAAATTAAATCAATTTAACTTGCAGAAAGTTTTAAATCCTATGCATAAATTGTTAATTACCACGGACTCCATACGAGTGAAAAATATAACTTATACAATCGCCATTATAAGGAAACTCAATACACGCAGTAATGTTTAGGGTTTAGGGAAGGACTTACGCTGATCAGAAAAAAAAATGTTAATATGAAGCTTCTTACCGAAAATGGCGAATGCAAAAGAAGGCAGAATATAGAATAAAACGGAAAGAGTAGTTTGAAAAAGGGAAATAAAAAAATTTAAAAATTTTTAAAATATAACATTGACTTACGCATTAAATTCTATGTAATAAATGGGTTATTATCAGCTTTATGTTTTAAGAATATTGATTTATATCAAATATAAAATATTAAAGTGTTTTAAAAAAAATGGTCACAGAGAAAATGAAATTATAGAAGTTGACTTTTTACCGATTAAGCAAACACTCAATCCTTCTAAATTAATTTATTTTTTCAAGCGTAATCCCGATTTAGGCGTTAACTTTTGCAGACAAATTGAAAAAAAAGAAATAATATTTATTATATTTTTTTATACGACAGCGCGTACGCAGTCCCGACTACAAAAATTAGCGCCGGGTTATCCATTAGATGATGCAGCAGCCCAAACGATGCAAAAAGGGCCTCAACCTGGGGAACCCCCTGACTCATTTTTCCTTTACGCGGGTAGTTTTTGTCATCTCCACTTCCAGAATAAACAAATTCAACATCGACGGCAAACGGTAACATGATAAGTATGTACATGTTTAAAGTCAGGTCAAGTCAGTGTCTAGTACAGTAGAGCCACCTAACGATAATTCTGTGAAGTAAATAGTGAAGTACACAACACCCTTAAAAGCTACATGGGAAAATTTAAATCAATAAATTGCTTAAATCTGTAGATCGGATACCACGACAATTAGTTATCGACCACGTGACTCCATACAAGTGAAAAATATAACTTATACAATTGTCTTAATAAGGAAACTCAATACACGCAGTTATGTTTAGGGTTTAGGGAAGAACCTGTGCTGATCAGAAGAGCAAAAAAGGTTAATTTTGGACTCCTTAAAGAAAATGGCGAATAAAAAGGAAAGTAGAGTATAGCATAAAACAAAGCAGTAATGCTTGAAGCATAAATAAATAAAATAAAATTATCACGATCACGTTTTAGTTACGACTTACGCATTACATTCTATGTGCAAGTAAATGAATATGTATTAGCTTTCATGCTTTGAATATGATTATATCAAAACTAAAAAATACAAGTGCTTGGCTAGAAGTAACAATAGTCAATTAGAGTAAGAAATGAAATTAAACTTGATTTGACCTTCTTGAGTGATTGTCAAACATGTAAATTTCTGTCAAATGTAATTTTATTTTTAAAAGTATTAGGCTTAATTAACCTAATTAACCATTTACTAACCAGATCATAATTTTAGGTTGTATTACGGCACGTATGTGAATATTGAACGCACAGTTTTAGGATCTGACCGAAAGTTTGCAGAAAAATTTAAAAAAAAGTATAAAAAAATTGTTTTTATTTAATTGACACGGGACAGCGCGTACGCAGTCCCGACTCCCAAAAATTACGCGCCCGAGTTATCCGCATTAGGGATAATCGCAGGCGTCAGCCCAACCGTAGTGCAATGGAAGGGCCTCAACCTGGGGAAACCGCCTTTTTGATCACGGTAATCCCTACGCCAGGTAAGTATGCCTTGTCTCTTCTACTTCCAAAATAAACAGCTTTAACATCGACTACAGACGGTAGCATGATAAGAATGTACATTTTTAGATTTTTAAAGTCAGGTCAAGTCAGTGTCTAGTCCAGTAGCGCCACCCAAGATAATTTTGTAAAGTAAATAAAGGCACAAATCTTAAAAGCTACATAGAAAAAAAATTTTAATCAATAATTGTTAAAACTGATTTATTACCAACAACAATTAGTTATCGACCACGTGGACTTTGTTAAGTGAAAATATAGCTTACACAATCGCCATTATAAGGAAAACCAATACACGCCATTATGGGGAAGGACCCGTCATCAGAAGAGGGAAAAAATAGTTAATTTTTTGGGTGCTTAAAGAAAATGGCGAAAAAAAGGTAGAATATAGAATAAAACGGATGCGTAATGTTTGAAACGTAAATAAATAAAATAAAATTTTCACGATAACGCTTTAGTTACGATTCTAGCATTACATCTATGCAGAGAAAAGGTTATTATCAGCTTTATGTTTAAACAATTATTTATATCAAAAAGAAAATTACGAAATATTTTTGTGCTTGGCTTAGAATAACAAAATTTTTAAATTTGAGCAAAATGAAATTTAAACTTTATTTGACTTTCTATAATGATTGCCAAACAAGTAAATCTCTGTCAAATGTAATTTAATTTTTAGAAATATTAGGCCTAATTAACCATTAACCAACCAGAGCACAATTTTAGATTGTATTACGGCACGTATATGAATATTGAACACAAAGTTTTAGAACCTGACCGGAAGGTTTACAGACAAATTTTAACAAAAGTTTAAACAATTTTTATCTGAGTTATACTGAGGTCAGCAGTCCGATACCAAAATTACGCCTGAGTTATCGCATTAGGATAACCAGGCGTCAACCAACCGTATGCAATGGAAGGGCCTCAACCTGGGGAAACCGCCTTGTTGATCACGGTAATCCCTACGCCAGGTAAGTATGCTTTGTCGCATCCGCTTCTAGAATAAACAGATTTAACTTCGACTAAAGTCGGTAGGATGATAGAAAGTGATAGGTATATAATTTTAGATCCTTAAACTCAGGTCAAGTCAGTGCCTGTTATAGTAGCGCCACCTAATGTTAATATTGTAAAGTAAACAGTAAATAGTATGCAGCACACTTACAAGTGGAACCGTACATTAAAATCAATAATTTACCGTAGTTGGCGTAACTCATGACTCTTTTTTCCGGTATTTACCGCGGTAACTATTTGTTTTAAGTGGCAGAACTTGGTGATAGCTTTAACATAAATTATATGAATAAAACATCATCACAAAAGGTAACCATAACCATCTAATGCGCTGGAAAATACCGAGTTCTTCTGGGTAAATCGCCTAAATTCGATGAATATATCAAACTTTACCTGTTAAATTCAAAGGCACTAAGTGAAGTTTACCTTAGAGTGTCGCCACATTGTCCGTAATAAAAGACAGATCCATTGCTTTTAAATAATCATTAATGTCCAATTCGATAGCATTTTGTTTGCCCTTGACTTATATTCACTTATACTACATAGATTATCTAGTTTATACGCTTAAACATACCTCCACAAGTTATTTCATCAAATTCCCTCTGCAACGCAGCCAATCTTTCTTCTTTTAGATCCAATTCTAACCTAACGTCAGCCACTGTGCTTTCTAGAGAATATTTCTCAGCCATAAGAACTTCTTTTTCTCTTCCTAGTCTGTCTTTTGCTTGCTTTTCTTTCTTTAGTTCATCGTGAAGCATGGACGCCTCTGAGTCATATTTTCTAAAAAAATGTAGATATTGTAATCTCAAAGAATCAATTCTCTACACATGAATGTTCACTATTTTTATCAACAAGTGACTGGCAAAATATATTGTTAAAAATTAATTTCGGATATTTTTTTAAGACACTTATACAGTGTGTCCAAGATAAGGATCCTAAGCATGGGAATCTCAGTACCTGTTGGAGATACATCTTAGGTTAAATAAGGAAAAAGTTGTGTTCTTTAAAGCTCATTTACATACCGTTTAGAAATTTGAAAAATTTTTAAAGGGCCCCTGCTGAGATTTTTTGAAAAGGGGGAAATTTTTGACTATATCGATTATTTTTTCTTGACTTTATTTAAAAACCAAAAACAATAAACTTTTCCTTTTGGCATTTTTAAGGTGATATTTATATTTGACGTTTCGTTTTAAAGAAACCATCTATAACTTTATTTTTTTATATGACCAGGAAAAAGAAACCCCCTTTTATCTGATTCCATTTTTATTACAAATTAACGATGCCCCGGGATATAGTTATTTTTTGGAGTCACCGTTTTCCCCAGAATGTAGATTTGTTTTATTTATTTTTGTTAAATATTTAACTTCTAAAAACTAATTTGGATGTACACCTACTATAGATCTATATTGTATACTATTTATTAAAATCAAGACTTTATCCTGGTAAAACATACATTTATGAATTTTCCAATTTAGCTAAGATTTTTCACTGAAAATAGGAGTAAAATTTAAATTAATAAAAAAAAAAGAATTTTAATATAATTTATTAAAATTTACATCTTTTTTATTTATAAACCCCTTTTCCCAAAGGGAAATAACGAAACGGTCAATGACCAATTTCTAACTTGCTTTTTAAACAAAAATACAGTAATAAAAATTAATTTAACTTATACCAAAAAAAACAAATTTTAATCCCAAAAAAGTTAAGGGTCAAAAAGGGTAAAATAAAACCCAAAACCAGGGGAAAACCCTTCCAAGGGGGATGGGGAACCAGAATTGAAAACAAAAAAAAAGGGAAAACGATTACGTAACAAAATAATTGACATTTAAATTTGGCATATGGATTAAAGTTTAACGTTTGATTCAGCTGTTTTAAAGGCACTGAATGAAAGACAGCTAGCTGATGGTTAATTGAAATCCCTTTACCAAATATTGAAACCACAGGTAAACCAACAAAATTTTCCAAAAGGGACCAAACTCACTTAAAAGGGTCATTCAACCTGGGCGTCTATGGCGTAAGAGGAATTTTTAATAATGCAATCATCAATCATAGATTGCATTAACATAATGCGTTGTTTTTTCTTTTTTTTTTAATAAGATAATTTGTGTACACGACATAATTTTTGTACTTTTATGTCTAGGCGTAAACGTGGCAAGCAAAAAAATGACATTTTTATATTGTAAATCACGTCACAAGAACTGATAATTTTATGACTTGTGTAAAAAAAATACAGCGTAAAAACATACCTCTGCTTCTTTTCTAATAGGTTATTTCTACTACTTTGTTCTTCCAAAAGCAGTTTGAGGTCGTTCATTTCTCCGTTAAGTTTTTGGACTTTTCGTTTCCAGGTGCCTACGACTTGCCTTTGTTCTTCAACTTCCTCGTATGCGTCCGCTAACTAAAAAAAATAGAAATAAAAATTTATAAAACTATGTCAGTTGGTTTAAATTAAAGTTCTCGTTTTGTTACTATATACATTCCAGACAGGACTCCGCGCCACGGTCCTTGTTTTAGAAGTGATTTTTTTAGTGAAAACCCTTCAGTTTTTATTTTTTAAAATTATTTTAAAAATGTATCTTACGTAAAAGGAATTAAAAAAACAGCAAGTAATTTTGGTGCTTTTACTTTAGCTACAATCAAGTCAAATCTACACTGCTTTTATCGCAAATGTATTTTGCTTTAGGATGTGATACACAAAATTAATCGAGGGTCTTTTTCGTAGCCTTAAAATATGCAATTGTTGTTTTTTCCAAAGACACAACCTCCGGCCATAATTTTTTATATGTATTTTAATATTTCCATTAAAAATAAAGAAAAACCCCGTTTCTGTTTTTTTCAAAATTTATTTTTTTGTTTTAGTTTTTTTAAAAAAATGCATTTCCCAAAAATCTTTTTTGCAATAGTGTAGAATTTCAACTAACTTTGTAGAGATTTCACCAACGACATCTTGTGACCGGTTTCGATCTTTGTCAGGATGGCGTTGCCGTCTGTTACCCATTCATTTTTTCAATGGTACTGAATAAGGTAATAGGATTTTTTTGGGGGTTTTTACCTTGACTAGTTTTTCTGATGAGATCTGATATAGATCGAAACCGGTCACAAAGATGTCGTTAGGGGAAATTCCCACAAAGTAAAGAAAAACTAGGCAAGAGCTAACAGGATATTTCCATAACGCCGTTATCAGCGATCATTTTTAAAAGGCGATTTAAACAGTTACCCCGATCGCGACTTTCACACTACGCCAAACTAGCGTTTTTATTATTTGCAGCTATTAGCGCCCTCGTGTTATTCATTTTGCTACTGTATATTAATTTCACTTGCTCTGCCTCCTATACTGTTTTTTTATAAATATATAATATATTATTTGCGATTTTGGTCAACGTTTGCTATCAGCGATTTTTCAATAACGGCGATTATTTTAAATTCCACAATGTAAAAAAAGATTTACTATACTACTATACTATACTCACACCTTCCTTTGCATAAATATTATAGGAAACTGTAGAGAGTCGAGGACCCTTGAAATAAAATACGTTTTTTCACTCAACGCGACGGAAAGCGATTAGCTGTGTTGCATGTTGCATATGTTGACGCGATTTCGCATATTATAAAAATCGCTGTTTCTGTCAATCGCCGTTATTTTATGATTTTAGTCAACGTTTGCTATCAGCGATTTTTCAATAACGGCGATTAAATCACCGGTAGTGATATACGCTCATCGCTAAAATTAACTACACGTTGTTAATAGTCCGTACAAGTATTGGGCATACATTTCCAAATGTTTGTAACATTATTCCAGCTCGGCAAGTCAGTGACACCAAGTGACACCGTAAGGTGAGAGGAGTATGTTCGCCTGGTCAGTAGATGGCGTTGCCGTCTGTTACCCATTCACATCTTTATGCTATAATTTTTTATTAATACATTACAAAAAAATATATAAAAAAATAAACATGTTTATCCTTTTTTTCAAAAATACAATTTTCGGTTAGTTTTTTTTAATAAGCAACAAGAATAATTAACATTTTAATGAGTATCAAAAATAAAAGCAAAAAAGCAACGGCACACGGTGTTCCCAAGGGTCATCCTTCCAGTACTCAACCGTGCCCGAGCGACTTCAGTGATCAGACGGGAACTGGTAGAGTCTACGCCAATAGTAAAGAGTACAATGACGTCAATGGGCACAAACCGATATCTACCGAGGCAGAAAACACGTGGGTCAGTGGTGTGTACTATCCGAACATCGGCATCGGTAGCTTGTTTATATTGATGTGAATATTACGAAACTAAAATTATTGTGTTTTATCTTGGAACTTTTATGTGTTTTAGTGTGATTTATTAATTGGTGTGACTGTTTGGTGAGTTCTGTTCCGATGAACCTTCTTCAATTTCATTTATTTAGAAGTATATTTTACAGTAGATCTTTGGTAATGTTTACAAAAGGTTTTCCTGCTATTTTAACGCGCCGCCACTGCCATTTAATATCGAAACCTGCTGCAAAGAAAGACGGAGAGACTCACTTCTCAGTTTATTCGCGCAGCCAACGATGACGTCAAAGTATTCTTTACCATTGACAATTACCATATCGACGTGGTATGGCCGTTGCTTACAAAATTACAAAGTCAAGTCAAAAAAAACGTTTATCTTTATGCTATATTTTTTATTAATACACTACAAAAAAATAAACCTACTTATGTTTTTTTCAAAAATATATTTTTCCAGTTATAGTTTTTTAATATGCAACAAAAATAATTAAAATTTTAATAGGTATCAAATATAAAAACAAAAAGCAACGGCACAGGTGTTCCAAGCGGTCACCCATCCAAGTACTAACCGTGCCCGGCGTCGCTTGACTTCAGTGATCAGACGGGAACTGGATATCGACGTGGTATGGCTGTTGCTTGTAAAAATTACAAAGTCAGTTGCAAATAACGTGTTTGATTCGTTGTTTCAACACACATTTTCCGACTATATTTTTTTATTAATATACCTACCCCAAAGAAAAATAAAAATAAAAAAAACCTGTTTATCTGTTTTTTCCAAAACTATATTTTTCGGCTAGTTTTTTTAAATATGCAACAAAATAATAAAGATTTTAATAGGTATCAAAAAGTAAAAACAATAAAGCAACGGCCATAGGGGGCCTTTAAATAAATATACTTCTCAATGGGTGGTTAGCCATTATACAAATCAACTCGTTCATTTATTGTCAATATATTTGCAACAATTGCGTGGATGATGACGTTAACCAATCAGAAAGTGTTTAAGTCACGTGAAAATACATTTCAAATTAGAAATTTAATTAATACGTTTTATTAAATATAAAAATGCTAAAATAAAGTTTTTTTTTAATACAGTGTAACCTGTTAATTGTCAGAAACCTGGTTAATTGAATCCAAGGGACTAAGGATTTGTACCATTAAAAGAGGTTTCATTTATCCAGTTTTCCAATTAGGCAGGTTTAAAATAGTTGTTGTCTATTTACAGAGGCCCCATTTTGGAGGTCAGAAATGTATCGTTATTCCATTTATAGAGGTGGATATGTTGATAAAAATAATGGTTTACCACTTCATATGTTAAAAATCTATTAAATATATAAGCAAAAATTGATAAAAAAGCTACTTTACAGGTGATTGAGCTACGGAGTCCCATTTATAGCGGTTACCGAAAAATCCTAGGAATCAAATCTCATTTAACCAGGTTCGAAAAGTCCCATTAACAGAGGTAATTTGATAAAGTGCCGGGACCATTGTTATTCTCAATAATAGAGGTTTCTCACTCATCCAGGACCACCCTAATCAGGTTTCACAGTATATTCATAATATTTAAATAAAAATATAAATCTGTGTCTAATTGAATTATGTAAAACTTCAGAGCTGTCAAAGCTCTTAAATAGTACTTCAAGTACAAGTACCAAGTATTCATTAAATGTACTGCATTTTCAAGTAAATTGAAAAAGTACTTGAAGTACCACCAGTATTTTACTTAAGATACCAAAGTACTTGAAGTAAAACAAAGTATTTGAAGCTATAAGTTAAAGCATCTTGAAGTAATTAAAGTACTTCAAGTAAAACAGTTTATACTTGAGTAGTATTTTTGTAAGGAAGTTAGGAGGGCTTATTCCTCAAAACAGTTTTCCAACAACTCCTAAAAAAGCTTTAAGGACTGAACCCTACGTCATTTGGAAAGTAGGCCAGTCGGTAAAACTATAGTTAGGAAAACAAGTGGGTTGCTAAGTGTCCCGTTTTAAATCGGGATCTTATGATCCGATGTCCGAAATAACGTAAAATTTCGTATGTAAATTTATGGCAAACAGGTCTACATACAATGCCTTATTCGGGTTAGCTTGGCCTTAAACTATTATAGAAATATTGGTTTTTCCCAAACTGGGTTTCCTCGTGTTGCCAACGGTGGCGTTGCACCGTTGGCATCCGATACATCTGTCAAAAGCGAGTGTTTTCATATGGGTGCCTACAGCAGGTTGGCACCCAAAACCTATTCTTGGGATGCCTTCTACTATTAGGTATCTTTCTTTTTATTTTCACCAGACCAGTAGCATTATAATTTTCACGTTGACACAGGACCGATTTAAAGAACAAAAGTCTAATTCTCAGTAATAGTTAAAACTTGTTTTGCTTTTGGGATCCAATTCAAATGAGCTTGTAATGCAATACAATAGAAACAGCAGCGGTTGCGCGTATTTCTTATTTTAACTTGTTTGTACGATTATCTAAGGCGTAAATCTCAAGTATTTTTGGTTGATTTTTTACTACAAGTACTTTTTATTTACTTGAAGTATTGTTTTTACTCAAGTAATTTATATTTACTTGAAGTACTTTCTTTACTTAAAGTACTTTTTTACTTGAAGCTTTTTCACTTCAAGTACTTAAATAAATACTTCAGTAATTTACTTGGTCAAACCAAGTAAAATCAATATCTTCATAAAACTAATCAAGTACAAGTACAAGGCCTCCAATAAAAAGTACTTGAAGTAAAATACTTGAAGTACAAAAAAGCAATTTAAGTAAAATTTTACTTAAAGTACTTCAAGTTTTGACAGCTCTGAAAGTTGCCTTTATTTTATTTTGACACAAATGAGCATTTTATTTTTATTATAAGGTGGAAATAATACCAGATTTACATCATTTTCTGTATCGTTGTCATTTGTTATTTCGTACACTAAAGCCATTTGACATTAGACCTAAAAAAATGAAACACAAAAAGTCTTTTTTCACAATAATTCTACTACTGCGGATATTTTCACGTATTCCCCAAATTTTAAAAACCTGCGGCAATTTATCAGAATATCAGTATGGTTCTATTTTTATTTGACAAAATTAGTAAGTAATATAATTGCTATTTTATAGCAGTGTTATCTCTGCACTAAACTGCTTATCAGTTTACATTTAATGTGTTTCACAGCTTTTTTAATTCTCCAGCAAATATTTTTGATATTTTTTTTTTATTATGCCATAATAACTTTTCATTATTCTCGAAATCTTTTTTCTTAGGTTAGATAATGGTAAACTAACAACCTTGTATATGAACAGTTTATTTGCCCTATTTAAATTCATTTACAATTTTTAGTTTTGTTAAATATAATAATCGGTATTAATTTATTAGTTATCCAACTATTCATTCCAATATCCAGATATTCTAATTTAAAGAGACTTGAAACAGAGCAACCGTAATTATTGCTCTCTGATGCATCCCTTTGCAATTTATCTGGAAAAGCTAAAAACTGTTAAAATTTAAAAATATATTTTTTTCAAAATTATTAAAAGAATATGCAAATCGTAGAAAAAATGGGCCCTTTAAGGTTTTCAAAGATTCCTTATGAGGATTATCCTATTGCTTCTTTACCCATTAACGATAAAAATAGGAAGGACTTTTAACTCATTTTTTCAGTAAAGCGAAGATACACTGTTTAAAAAAAAAAAAGAACGAACACTCTCTTAGTCCATTTTAACTTTTAAGGCGTGAATTCATCTGATCAAGCTTAATTTAATTTTAAAAGACACACATTTTTCGCTGTCATTTGATTTTAAACATTTATTCCTAAGAAAACTTACAAATTAAAAAAAAGGGAAAAAAATAAAGTGTCAAAATATATTATATATGGTTTATAATTCATTCTACCAAAAAATATTTATATAACTTTTTTTAAAGAAATTTTATCTGACATGAATTAGGGGATTTTTACAAGACCTTTTAATTCCCCAAGAAATCGTTTAAACTATAAAAACAGGTTAAAATATTTACCAAATAAGTCGGAGAGCCAAAAATAGTGACCCATGTACCTTTTTTTTTAAACTGTAAAAAAAGCAAGAAAAATAAACTTTGATAAGCCTTGAGTTTAAAATATTTTATTTATTAAGTAACTCTGTAAAAAGGGCTAATAACAAATTTTTTCGAGGGAAACAACCACAAAAATATATATTATATATTTTTCCCCTACTGGGATCACAGCATAACTAAACCCAAAGGGGAAACCGTAAATTTTTTTCGCAGGTTCAGCCGGATTTATGGGAAAAAAAAATTTGTCATTTTATTTAAATTGTAATCGTTTTTTTTGGGTTTTTTTCGTCTTTGTGCTTAAAAATATGCGTCACCAAAGGAGATCGTATTGCCTTTGCTTGGCCCAAAATAAATCGTGGCACAGTAATATCCTTCAATTCCCAATTAGTATTTTAAAAAAAAATTCCATATCTTATTGGGGTCCATTCGCGCCGCGAAAAGTATCCAATTTGGGGTTCGGGGGATAATGTTTTTCTCAAAACGGTTTAAGATCGATAATTTTTAAAACTATGAAAGCAACCAAAATCTCGCTTCGCTGTAATAGTTTTTTAAATTTGGGGGTTTATTAAATTTTTTTCGAGAAAGTCACCCCCAAAATCGGTTATGTTTAGACACTATTTTTTTTAACTCGACTCCCTATTTTAAAATCCGTTACAGCAGAGGCATAGATTATTTTCCCCTTTTAAAAAGGTGTATAATTTTGTCATTTAAGTGAAAAATAGTTACGAAAAACGTTATCTCAACTAGGCTTGCAATCGGATACAACATCGTATCGACACACCGAATTTGGAAGAACCAAATAAAATATAATATTTTTAATGCTAAGAAAATTGTGGTAGTGGGAGTTTGTTGTTCCGCCCACCGTATCCGCGTCCTTTCGCCCGACCCCTAAGGTGAAAAGGTAAATGCACTTAAAGCAAAAAATTTTAATTATAGATAATTTTATAACCTCGCAGTTTCATTTACAAACAATAGGTCCAAATTATGACAAAAATTTTTTTAATTCTAAACAATAAATTTCTTTATTTCTGATCTGTTCCAATGTAAAGTTCTTCATAAATGGCGTTTTTTACCAATTTCGTTGTAACTAACACTGCAAAATTTTGTTTTGAGGAAAATTTGAACCTGCCGTTTCAGACCTCCAGACGATAACCAAAAACACTGTTTTCGGGTTGGCATCTTTCATCTATTTATCATAGTGCACTGTAGAAATTTCAATTTTTTTGGGACAGTCTTAGTGACACATTTCTATGTGTGAATATTTGAAATTTTAAATTTTTTCATGGGCAAATTAACAAAAAAAAAAATTCATATTGGGTTTAATTTAATTGCAAGTGAAAAATATTTCGTTGCGAATTGAATGTGGAAAGACACGAAAATAAACCATAATAAGGTAAGGAGAGGGAATGTTAAACAAGTTTTCGGGGTATAGGGTACGTTGGGAATTTACCTAAAGATACTTTGAACTGGTAAGACAAGCTGTAGAAGGAAATCTGAATCGATCTGCATCAAGGCAGTCACTTGCGTGCACATTTTAAAGGGGAATTGCGAAGATTCTGCTTTGGGATTTGCCCCTCACCCATTCAAAATAAGTTGTTCAGAATTAAGGAAGTGACAAACCACTTTATTGCATTCTGTAAACAATATTTACAAAATTTTAAAAAATGATGAAAACCAATTAAATTTTGACTATGTCAGATGAAGCCCACTTTGTAAAGAGGCCAAATTAAACGTTACTAGTCCACGTAATCCGCACAGCTTCATGAAAGACATCTTCAACTCGACTTGTTACAAGAAATGTTCCTCCGTTGCTTAAAAATCAAAATTTGATGACATAACATGGCCAGCTAATTTCCCCGATTGACGGGCTTCCTTTTCTTCCTATGGGGATATTTAAAGAAAAGTTTATGAAAGGCGTCTCTATACCATCTAAGAACTTTTTAATTCGTATTTCAGAAGAAATAAATAACATTGAAGAAGAAATGTTGGAATGAGTTATGAAAATTTTATACAGATTAAAACAAAATTAAATTTGAGGTCAGGAAGCCATTTGAAGGATGCTATTTTAAAAAAAATAACCCTGCCCCATATTCATTTTTGTTATTTATCACATTTTTTTTTTAAAAACATGTTTTTTAGTCTTGTATCGATTATTAAAAATAGGTGCCCAACCCAATATAACAATTTTTGTTTCCCTTTATCCCCCCAAAATTTTCCCCCCCTTCCAGGACATGCTGTATACTTGTATTTCAGGGTTGAAGGGCAACAAAGCAAATTTTAATTCTGGGATTATTATAATCGGGAGTTTAATGGCAAATAAACTAACAGCCATACAAACAACGTAAAATACTCTTAACCAGTTGCATCAACAGACATGGCGTTAGAAATAATAGTGGTATTAAACCCACACTTTGCGCCTGGGGGAATTTTTTTAAAAATTTGGTTTGTTACAAAGTGTTTAAACATATTTAACATTAACCATTGTTTTATTATATTTATTTGGTATTATTTTCAGTAGTCTGCTTTATGTCGTACTTCTGGTTATGTTATACTATTTAAAGTATCCTATTACGGTTTTTCCACTGGCAGGTTTGTGCAGATTTGTTAATCTATTTGTTTTGAGCATCAAATTAATGTTACTTATAAGTTACATCCTAGGGTCATATCCCACAAAACCCCTTGGGTTCATTTCCGTCATTTAAATGAGTTTTTCAACTTTGAATAATTATTTCTTCCATTTCAATTTATTTTGAGTCACTATTTTTAAAACACGCGCAAATTTACCCCTTTTCTAACCCCGTCAACCCCCGAATAATATGTTTCACTGTGACATTTCATAGCCATCTAAGGTGAATATTTCCATAATAATCCAATTCCTACAGACACTTGCTTTTAATTTTCGAAACCTTACTATTTAGGGGGGATAGAAACATGATAGTACAACATTAAAAAGGGTTTACCTTAATATGTCATAATATACAAGGTGTTTCCCTTTAAAAAAATAACTTTTCTTTATTTTTGTATCTCACGGGAAAATTACTAATTTTAACCAACCCTGTATAGTGGGAAAAAATGTTCTTAATTAAGTAATATACAAGCCTCCAATTTCTTTAAAAAATTTTAAAAATTCTACGAATCTCAGGGGACGTAGTAATAAAAATTTAATTGTTTTTTGTTTAAAAAAAACATAGAAATAAATTAATAAGTCAAAACTACTAGAGGTAGGGAAAGGAAAGTATTATACAAAAATAATTGGGGGTTTTGCAGCATATGTTTATGAAAACCATAAAGATCTCTACAAAATCCAGCTTGGTCGAAATTTTTAAGCCATAATATTTATTTATTGGGATAGACTCTAGGAAGAACAATATATTATTTTCGTGACTTAAAATATCAGATTTGTTTTTTTTATCTTTAACCAGTTCACAAAGGGGCTTTAAACCTAAGTACAAAACGTACCGTGAGTATGTGAAATAAGAGGTGGTTTAAAGATTTTAAATTTTGGGAAAAATGAGAATACATCTGCAGGACAATACGTTCCATAGTCTGGGGAGTCTAGGAATAGGAACAAATAAATGGGAAGTTCGGGCTTCTCGAGATACCGTATAGGGATACATAACGGTAGCACAGCGTGTTTTCTTCGAGATGCAAGAAAAGAATTATATGATCTGATTCCTGGAGCAAAGCCGTACAAAAACGTTTAAAAGAGCGAAACCTTGTTGAAAGAGTGGACCCATTAGAGGCGCGTTCTTTTGTGGGAAATCAAGGTGCTAAGAGGTGGGAGACATCATTTTTTGGACATAGTATAATGTTCCAGAGAGGATCCAATTTTTGGAATACCTATATAGCATATATATTAGAAGAGGGAGATGCTTTGCTTGAAACTTTAAAACGAGCTTTTAATGTTTAAAGAAATTTTGTAATTTTAATTTACATTGCATATTTAAATTTAAGTCACTTTTAAATTGTTATTTTTACTAAATTAAAAAATAAGATCACAATAAAATAACATAAAGACCTTTTATTCCCATTCATTTCTGGGTTAAAAATTAATTTGTAATTTATTAATTTATTAGTATATGATTTTTTTAAATTTTTTCCCCGTTGCTTAAGTCCGACAAGCTGTTCTAAATCATCTTCGTTGCTGCTGCATTTCCTTTTTTCAAACTCTAATTTTAGGGCCCCCTTTCGTACGTTGTTTGTATACACCATCACCTTCACCTGGTAAAATTAAAAGTCATTATAACCCCTACCAAGACGTAGCATAAAACACATTAAACGATAGCATCATTTGTTACATTTTATTGAATATTTCGATATTTTTAAATTTTTATTGCTACCCCCACGCAAAAAAAAGCGTTTTTTTATGCATATTAAATTATATGAAAGAGTGGTGGGATACATAAAGTAAATACAACATGGATTTTAAATACAAATAAACATAAAAAGAAACTTTTGGAAGGTCCTATTGTCACTAGGAATGCAAAACGCCAAAATAAAATATTGTGTTTATATTTTCTGATCCACTATAGTACTTTTTTGGGAAAATTTTTCACCTTTAAAAATAAATAAATATCTAACTGTTTACAATGTTTCCTTTAGGTTTTTTTACAGTTTAAAAATTTCGTGAAATTTTTCCAGGGTGCAATTTTCCTTTTTTCAAACAGTTTGTCAAATGTAAAACTGCATTTTAATTAGAGTTTACAAACATGGATTTATTTGCAAAAACTTATTTAATATATTTAAAATTTTAAGATAAAATAAATGCACAATAAATTTTTAGTTATTTATTTAAAAATATATTGAAACTTCGAGCATATACCTAATAGAGGGGAACCATGCCACTCGGAAGTGCAAACAACGTGCAAGAGAGAAAGAAGAGTCACAGTAAAACCTTTTTGTTTCCCCGTGCTGATATTAGGCTGAAGTTCGGCGGGCCACCACGCCAATATCAACCAGCGGATGCAGACAGTCGCGAAAAATATTCCCCCAAACACGAAAAAATTTACGACATCAAAAAGAAGTCGGGCCCAAGGTATTGATGGAGAGGAAAAATTTTTTTTTTTCAATTTTTAGGTATACTAGGATTTATCACCCCAAAAACTAAATAAAAACCGCTTAATTAATTGAACTAACATGACTGCCCCCTCTGGCCCACGAGAATCAGCCAGAAAGGGTCATGGTTAGTTCTGGTTAGATAAAGGGGGTTTATTTCCAATTTTTTTCCGGGTGATAAATCCTCTTTTCAATTTGATGTTTTTTATACGATTTGTGGGGTGGGTATAACAAAAAAGGGCCCGTAATTTACATTACACACTTTGTGCCTAAGGTGAACACCGTATATCCAACATTTTTTTTCCAAATTATTATTATAATAATTTTATTATCAAATATAGTGTGGGGGCAAGGCTTTTTTTTAATATGCTAATTGGATATATTTAGGTTTTTTCTGATATAAATATATTCTATGAAAATCGGTCTCAAATAAAAAAAATTAATAAGTTATATAGCGAAGCGGTCCGTGCGTAAAAAAGACTAAGTTAACACACTTTTTTGGGATAAAAAAACCAGTTTTAATAATATTTTTTGATGATTTTTATAAAAAAATGAAACCCTTTAATTTTCTTTTTTTATTTATTTTTAACGAACATTGAATACATTATTATGTTGGGATTTTCTATAATCTAACGTAATAAACAAAATAGCGCCCGTTATAGGCAACCAATCACAACAACAATCGCGCCAAGGCATTCGTGTCGAGTTCGGGACATCTCGCGTTGAATACTTTTCGCGAGCTGTCTGCATCCGCTAGTAACCAAAACAGTTTTGGAGGGAGTTAGGTTAGGATTCTTCTCTAACACGCTTCTTGAACGGCCAAGCATCAATATAAATTCACCAAATAGCGAAAGGGGCACTAAAAATTTGGGGGTAAAAGAAAAAATGCAGCAAGAAAATTTTATGCAAGAATTATTTTAATCTGAAAAATACCTTTTAAAAAAAATAAACTATAACTTGGAGTGATTCGAAATTAATCCACAAATTTAGGGGTACAGAGTCATCAACGGGGGTGGACAGAACCATATTTTGTTTTTCCTTTTGTGTTACAAAAAAATAGGGATGATAATAGCCATTAACGTATTTTTTAACCCTCCAATTCAGTATTTAAATTTACAAAAATACGACATAAAATTAACATTCTTCCACCTATTAACTGATTTTTTTGTAAAAGCGTCTTATTTTTTTTACCCTATGTTACACCTTACAAATATGCATTAAATGAAAAATGTGTCGCTTTTAAAAAAACTAAACAAAAGTGTCTCCTTAAGAAAATGTTAATTTTATATAATAACTCTTTGTTTAAATATTCTTTAGATTCTATGGAAAATGCACCAAATGACTATGTATGTAAATTTTTTTTTTGTTATTCCAGAAGGTACTTGGGGATCTTAAACTAAACCATCATCGAATTGTGCTCCCAATCCATCTTTAGAAATTGATTCTCATTGAAGCAGCGGATTTGCGTTTCAAATTTTCATTTTTTATTTGTGTTTTGACTTATTTCTTTTCGTTTTATTTATTTTAATTATCTTCAGTTATAATGTTTTGTTTTTAAAAACTAAAAAAAATATGCATCAATGTTTAAGGATAAATTTGAACTACACTGTGGACAAAAAAAAATGTAAGTTTACAGTAGAGCCAAATAAAAAAAAAAATAAAATTTTATCAATAGTTTAATTTTATTAAAAAAATTTTTTTTAAAGTAGCTTAAATTGGTTTTTTTTTAAAAAGTTAAAAACACAAATAATGTTTAAATTTCTTTTGAGTTATGTCACTTTTGTAAAAAATATGTGTATTCAGCATAATTAATTTTTTAAAGGGGACTTAATTTTATTTTAAAAAAATTAGATCCTTAAACTTATGTCATTTTTTTTAAAGAGGTTGTGCCATATGTTGTTTTTTAAGATCTTAATTGAGATGGGACAGACAACCAAAAGTTAACTAAAATGATGAGAAACTTACTCCGTCTTCTCTTCCTCGCAAATACCATTTAAATCCGACCTGGCTATAACAACTCCATCTCCACCTTCCGAAGCTTGTTTCAGTCCCCTTTTTTTTATGCTTCGAGTCTGTTAGTTCTTCCCGGCAGCCTTCAGACGTTTTCAGCATCGAGGCGTTCCGCCGCCAGGGTACGTAGAATGCCCCCCGGGTGTCCGTCATCTCGCTTTTAAATGAAAAAGGAAAATGGTAAATTAGACTCATCTTGGGTTTTTCTTTAAAAAAATGAAAAGTGATTTACATAGTGAATTTATGATGTCTAATTAGGATTTAATCCTTTTAACCTTTTGCAAGAACTACAATAAGGAAAGAATATTTCTAAACGATATGTTATAAAGCAGAGGGGTATAACTAAATATCTACTGCCATCGACAAAGCTCTGAAAAAAACCGTAATCGTAGGTACCAGTAACTAAATTTAACTCATCATAAATTAAAAGTAAGGTTTTCTTCGAAAAGCTTAATGTATTTTAACCAGAGCAGAATAATGCAAGTAATAATATTTTCATCAATTAATTTACAAACTGAGGCTAGGCATGCATTAAAGGGTTTAAACCCTGTTCAAACAGCCAATATATTACGAAATGTCGTTTAAATTAAAAATTGTAGGTATTTTGTGTACTACTGCCATACGACCATCGTTGAAATACTGTTAACAAATTTGAACATAATTAAATTCGGCGATCCCAAAAAGAATATTTTAAGGGGATTTTAAAATAAATGTTCTTTTACATTTTACTACAAATTTCTGCAATGTACGTATTATACATAAAATAAATATCACTGATTAATAATGTCAACATTCAATCAAGAAGTAAAAATTTTGTCAAAAAAAAACTAATAAGAAAAATTACAATTTAACTCAAGTTTTGCTAGACATGACATATCTCGTACTATATTAAAAAGCCAAAACTAGTAAATTTTTTTTTATATATTCAACAGTGCATACAATTATAAAATTTGGTGGCTCAAATATCCGGGTTGGGGGTAAACAAAGATAATACTATTATCTTTGGCGTAAAACAAAAATATGTATAAAAAATTATAAATACATAAGAACGAAATATTTATACGTTTCTTTAGTATTTTTCCCCTTTCAATTAGTTGTAAAAAGATGCAGTCAAATAGTTTTGGTTAATCCCCCAAAAAATTTTTTAATTTAAAATAATTTGACTGTTATAAAAAAAATATATATATATATATATATATATATATATATATATATATATATATATATATATATATATATATATATATATATATATATATATATATATATATAAAAATAAATCTAAAAAAGGAACTATAATCTAATCTAACAACGCCAAGAAAATAAACTACTAAATGTGGGTTTTGATTTAATGAAAGAATACTAAAACAAGACAAATGCATTGCTTCAGGAACATATGGTTCAAAAAACCCCTTTGTTTGGTATGTTATATATATTAATACGAGAGGAAGCCCATTACACACAAAATTTCGAAAATTGAAAGAGTGTAATGATTTCAATTGGAAAAATTATACTTTTCACGACTTTATGTTTTTTTTTTTATAAAAAAAAGCAGAATATTATTGAAAACTTTAAGTAACAATACAAATAATTTTTTCCAAAACATTTGCGTTTTTTAAAGATATTTGTTTCATAGCCAGCTTTACGTAACCCATTGAAAGTTTTCAAGATTTTGCTCGCGGCTAATGCGATTGTGGAATTGTTAGTCATATATATATATATTATATATATATATATATATATATATATATATATATATATAATATATATATATATAATAATATATATATATATATATATATATATATATATATATATATATATATTATATATATATATATATATATATATATATATATATATATATATATATATATATATATATATATATATATATATATATATATATATATATATATATATTACGAAAACTGCCTTACGCACATTTTTTTGGCTTCTTTACAGTATAGTGTTTGTAAAGAGATTTACGGGATAGAGACGGTGTGTAATTAGGTTCTTAATATAGGAGTAGAAAAATTATTTCCCGGGATGAAGTTTTGAGAATTCTAATAGGTGCGAGAAAACATAAATTCGGGAAAGCCATTAGAAACTACAGATAATCATGATAAAAGATGGGTTCGGAAAATAAATTTGCCATCGTAATATTTTTCATAAGGGTGACTTGCCCTCAAAACTTAAGATTAATCAAGATATCAATCTATTTGTCAAAACAAACGCAGATGGTTACCACACTACTCCCTTTTAATCGGGGGGTGTTTAAATTTAAAACTATTTGGGACTATTTTAGTTTATTATTCTTTTATTCTAATCGAGAAATCTTTTTATTCTATATTTTTTACACTAAAGTGGATGATCTGTTAGTATGGTACATTCCAAAATAATTTGATTAATGGTTAATAATGCTTTTCTCAACCTCTAATAAAATTTAAATGACAACCCTCAGTGGAAAACCCAACCATAAATAAGTTGCGGGACAAATATCTATTTGTGGGCACCCGCCCCTTTTTAAAAGGGGACGGGTTCCTGATTACATACTAATATTAATATCTTAGGTTAGCTTTTGAATGTTTAAAAACCAACAAAAGAAAATACCCCACAAACTTAAACGACTGATGAACTAAGAAAAGACTGCTTTATATTCAACACCCGCAATTTTTTAATCACATAATATACCAAAAAGTAGTAATAATAAAGGAAATTTTAAGTCCGGAGCTACATGCAGGGACCTTTAAAATATAAAGTTTTACGACTAACAGTGCAGGTAAAACAAGAAATCAACAAATTATTGTGAAAAGCACCACAATATCAGGCCTTGAGTACATTAATATTTTCTAGTGAAGACGTAGAATTACATTTTTCAAACCTTTTTTCCTTTAACCGAAAGTTACATCTTCTAAACGTTGCAACCCCTTTTTGCGGGGGACGAAAATTTAATACCTTTGTTTTTTTAAAATTATAAATTTTAAAAACAGATTAAATAATTTTTTTGTGAATATGACTAATAAAACTTTTTATCTGTCAGTTCCAGGCAATATTTTTCTTTTAAAAAAAATTAAGTTTTTTTAACTTGGGGACAACCACAAAGGCCTAAAGCAAGGTACCCTGGATGTTTTAGGTGAAATAAAAGGTATAATTTATCATTGCGGAACTTTAGGATTTGGATATTTGGAGGAGAAGGAAAAACTTCTGCGGGCAGTTGCTTCCACAGTCTGAAGACTTTTAGGAATAAAGGAACGAACAAAGCAGAAAGTTCGGGCCTATCAAGTTGGACTATAAAAGGATGTATAAGAGTGTCATACGTGCTGCCTAATGGGGAACTGCTAGAGAAGAAATTATACTGACTAATTTTACGGGGTAGAAGCCGTCGAAATACTTATAAAAAAGCGACAGATCCTCAACAGCTCGTCGATGGGCAAGAGAAGAAAACTTTCTGAATGAAATTACTGAGACGTTAATGGAGTGTAGTTCAGAGGTAGTTAAGTTTTTATTTTGGGATCCCCTTTTACCAAACATAGGCTTCAACCATGCTTTCGTGGGCTGACAGTCAACTGGAAAAAACGATATGAAAATACTACCTCAAATGATCAATTTAGGGGCGGAAGAAAGCTGCTGTAAAAAAAGGCCGATTTTCCTGGTCAATGTACTTGGACACAACAAAAAAAAACGTTTTGTTAACATATTTATTAAAAATAAATATACAGATATATTTTTTTAGTTTTGATAAAACTGCTTTATTATCCCAATCTGTACTATGGGTACTTTCGATTCAGAAAAACATAACATAACATCATTGGCCGCTCGTTTTACAATAAGATTTTTCTTTTTCTAAGTAAGGTTATGAATAGATTCAATAGACGTCAAAAGTGTCGGAATGTTTCAACACGCTGCTTCTTATATTATTTGTACAAAAGCTTAAAAATATATAGCAAAAATTGCAGATTACAGTTTAAATGTTATTTCCGAAAGGTTTTGTCCTTTATGAAAGTGATAATCCACCACAGGTTTGATTTCAAAGCTGACAGAGATGTGTCTGTTATGCGTTTCTTAGGTAATATCCACAAATAATCACATACAACCAAATATAAAAAACATAAAAGTATTTAAATGTGTTTGCTCTTCAACTTATTTAATTGCTCTCGGCGTATTTTCATTCTAACGAAAGCTCTATCCATCCTATCTCACCAACAGAAAATTCGCTGTGACAGTGGGTTCCAGCTCTGGAGGCTTGGCCACCTCACAAATCAAAAATATTTCTATGGGAGTTCCTCAGGGTTCTATACTGGGACCAATTCTCTTCATAATATTTTCTAATGATATGAATCAATTTGTAAACCTTCAATCTTTATATCAGTTTGCTGATGATTTCCTATATAATAGCGGCTCCAAGTACCGTTTTCTTTCTCGCAGATCAATGGAAATTGCTCAGAACATGGCTGACTGGTGTTCAGTGAATAATCTATTACTAAATAGTGACAAAACTGTTTTAGTTAAATTTAGGGGTAATGCGTTTGAGTCACTGTACACTATCTGAATGGTCAAGTATAAAACAGGTGATTGTGTGAAGTTCTTGGGGTATTCCTGGATGCAAATTTGCAGTGGAATAAACAGTGAACTATATAGTTTCTGAAGATGTGTTCTGCAATATATGTGATTAGATATCTCCGATTACTTTGCTTGTATTCAGTCTATTATTTCATACAGTATCATTTTTTGGTATAGATCGTCTGTCACAAATTCTTCTCGAGTGTTTGTAACTCAGAAAAGAGCAGTCAGAGCTATGTTAAAAATGGGTTTTAACGAATCCTGTCGGGGTAGATTTAGGGAAATGAACATACTCACGGTTCCGTCACTGTTTATTTTTAATTGTGCCTTGTTCGCCAAAAATAATCCTCAGTATTTTAAGACAAATTCTGACTTAAGTAATCACATGCGAACTAGAGGCGGGGATGACCTTGTCATTCCGTCTCATAGTACTGCTTTGTTCGGTAAGGGTGCGATGATGAGCTGCATTAAGATCTTTAATGTCCTTCCAGCGGATATCAGAGGGATAAGAAGCATTAGGACCACTTTAAAATGAGTCTTAAAAATTATTTACTTAAAAAGATATTATTACTCTATGATACTCTTTTCTGCCTGGTGGTTCTTGTCCTTCTGGTATGACTTTTTAGATTCATGATACCAAGCCATTATTGATTATTGTTTTCTTTTTCTATTTGGACTTGTTTGTCGTCCGGTTTTGTTTGTCGATTAAAGATTAGTGTTCCTGTGAACATGTTTATATATTTTTGTTTGTTGTAAATTATTTTTTGTTCCATTTTTTGTATCTAGGATTAAGTTTTTTTAAATTTTAATTTAGGATTTTTAACATTATTTTTTTCTGTTTACTATGTACAATGACGTTGTCTATGTCCTTTTGGAATATTAATGACAATAAAAGCATTTTATTTTATTTATTTTATTTATTTACTCTTTATTAATTTATATTAAACTAATGTGTAAATTATTATATTAAACTTAGGCTAGTTTACTCGGATCCGACTAAACGAACACGAATAAGTTTAAATTTCATGACGCGCCATTTATGTTTAACATCGCGAAAATCCTTACAGTCAATTTTGACAAATGTTTCGCCAGTGTAAGTAGTTCTTTTAGTTGACCAATGAGGTGAGGTGTATTTTTATTCCTTTGTTTTCGCTTTCGTCACCCTCAATTAGAAATGTCCAGATTATATATGCTAACTTTTATCATTCTAAATTATCAACATACAAATCTTAACGTGGAAAAAACATCTATTTTTCCTTTCATTTTGGCATATTAATCATATTACTAAATTTTAATAGGACTAATTAGTTAAACTATTATTTAGTTGCATTAATTAATCACAAAAATATAAATTTACCGTTATTTTGGCCTTTAATCAAGCACACCAGAGCGCTGGAAATGCATATTCAAAATAAAATTTATAGGCCGTTGGTGTTATAACTTAAAATCTAGTTGGCACGTTCGCAAATAAAAATTGAAAGGCCTAAATTACCAATTACAAACCTTGGCATATAATTTATAAATAGCGTAAAATTTAATGAATGTGTGGAAATATTAAATTTAATGTAAACTATCTGTTTTAATTTGTCATAAGATAAATGCATTTGAGAAATTATGTATAATTGACGTGTAATTACAGTATGAAATATTTTTAGGGTTGTATTAATATTACAAAACTAAAACAAGTTAAAAAATAAGGCGCAAAATTGTGTGAATTTTTTTATGATGTAAACGATACGAACTTTTAACAAGCTTTTATCTAATTCTTGCAATGTTTGTGGTTGTATGTATGTTATTCTGTTTAAATCTTGAAACTGAATTTTAAATCAGTTATGCTGAATCATATATGTTTTATATATATTTATATATATAAGAGTAGTATATATATAGAATATATATATATATATATATATATATATATATATATATATATATATATATATATATATTTTTTTTTTTTTTTGAATTAATTTTTTTATTTTGAATTTGTAACTAACGAACAAATAAATATGTAGCAAAAAACAATATAAACTTTTAAAGGGTATTTAACGCTCTACAAAAAAGGTCTCCTTATATTTTTACATAAAGTTACTCTTTCAAAAATTGTTGTTTTTTACGGTGTTGACCAAATTTTTTTAATTAATGTTTCATATCATCAAAAATCATTAATTTATTAATCAGGCCACCCCTATTATTATTTTAAAAAAATATATTTACCCTAAAAAATTGTTTTGCATAAAAATTTCAGATTGAGCTTAACCTACCCTCCTTTTCAAGGAAGGTTGCTGTTTATTTTTTTATTTAGGGGTAAAAACTCCCCCTTATTGCAAAAACTTTCAAAACTTTCATATTAAAGCTTAAGTCACGTAAAATTATCAATTTGAAAATAAGTATTTAATTCTTTAAAATATTATTTAATATATTTCAACCCTTGAAAATCAACTCTTATTATGATTTATTTAAAAAAAATGTTTACCCTAGAAAAATTAACATATTGTCACAGAGTTGTAATTGAAAAATCTAACAGCCTAAAAGTATTTCTAATTTAATGTTGTAATTTTTTAATCTTTAAAAATTCACCCCTTACAATATTACAATGCCAAAAATAGTACAAAACCGCGAATATTTTAAAAAATGCATCGAATCGTTTTTAAAATGCTCAAAAAATTGTTTTTTTAAGAATATCTCCTTCAGTTTTTGTGATAAAAAGTTTTTTAAAAACCATTTTGTTGGGTTTTTTCAAGAGCTATAAGATCCTACATATTAAACCTGTTTAAAAACCTTACTTTTTTAAAGGGCTGAAACAAGGAAGTGCTCGTTTATACACACGCGTTTTAAACGTTTATATCTCACTTAGTTTTGGTCATACAATAAATTTTAAAAAAGCAAAATGTTTTTTTATTCAAAAAGCTACAATTTGATACTCTAGTAATTTTTACGTACCTCCCTTAGTTTTTGAGTTATTTTGAAGAAAAGGTAATTTTTTTATGAAAATTTTAACTTTCACTTGAAGCTTCATTCTTTTTAAAATTAATCAATTTAAATCAGTTAAAATTTTAAAATGTATTTACGATAAATAGATAAAGACAACTGAAAAAGGGCTACGGCTCATTTTAATTAGGGTGGTAGCTAGGGGGTTGCTTTCGAAGATTTTTACACTCAAAAAATTTTGGTCTTACCGTATTTTAATCATAACTCACTCAAGTTTCATGATATATACCTTAAAAAAAAGGAAAGGTCTTTGCAAATGCTTCGAAAAAATTATTTATTTTCCTCGTAAAATACGTAATTTTGCGTTATTTGCTTTTGAAACTGCAATTTTGTGTTTGATGAATAACAGCTAACCTTTAACAAACCACAAGTTGGTCTGTATTGTTCCCACAGCAATTACAAAAAAACCGTTTATTCGTTTATTTAAAAGATACAATTATGTTATTAACAGTTTTTTTGATAAAATGCATACTTATCAAGTTATTTCCAAAAAACCGATTAAAAACGTTGATTTTATCGACGAAAAACTCCGACTTTCGATCGCGAATAACTCGAAAAGTATGCATTTTACAAAAAAACGCATGAAACATTTTTTTGCTTTGAAATAATTTTTCTATGAATTACTGGGGTCAAAATAGAAAAAAAAATCCACCCCCGAGATGGTTTGGCAACCACCCCCAAGGTAAAGGCGCCCTACGGCATGATATAGATTTTGATCCTTGGACTATTCATATCTATCGTCAAATTCCAAGTCATTCTATCATTGAAAAAATTGAGAGGCAAAATGGTTTGTTTTCTGGACCATTTATTCTCCAGGCTGTCCAGGTTGCCGGCCCGGCCTGCACAGTTTGTCCTCTAAGGATTTTCTCAATGTGGCTGGCAGAGGACATAACAACTAGACAGAGAAAGTAAGATTTTTTTCTCCTAAAATAAAATTATTTTAATAAGCTTTTATATTCTTGATAATTCATTGATACCGGCTAAATAAAATATTTTTACACTGTTTATTTAAAGTTTTCTGGCTCTGTGAAATCAATAATTTGTTGTCTTCAAAACTTGGTAATTATTTACAGTGGCCTTTGGTATAAATAATACTTAACTCCCCCGTAAGTGGTACTTACTCAAATTTATTTTTATACGCTTTACGCAAAACAGTGGTAATTATAGAAAACATTACGAATTTAGAACATGTGTGAAATGTATACGTATACCCATCTACATACGAGTACCTATTAAATCATAGTTGATTTTGCAACTGTAGACATTAAGCTCCTTGCATAAAATTTATTGTGAATTAAAAATTTTAAATATATTTTCTTTAAATTTAGTTTTGGCATAATTACCATTTAAAGTTCATGCTTGGTTCTTTAAATCTGACGTCACATTAAAACGACCTGTGACTGATCCGGACAACACAAGGCAGATCTCTGTGCTTAGTGTTGCCACATGTATTGATTTTATTTTTGCTAGATTATTTTCCCGCTTTTCTGGTAGAAAACTTTTTTAGGTAAAATTTTAATAATGGATTCGATAATGAATACATGAATATGAAACTAGACCCTGGAGTAACAAAACAATGTAAGTAGTGTATCAGATAATATTAAAAATCTCTTGGCATAGGGGAATCGATAACAGTTAAAATATCACACCTCTGATTTTCCCAATAAATGCTATGTTTTTTAGTTTGAACGTTAAAAGGGAAAAATTTTTTTTAGATTTTAATCGCATTAAAACTAACGAAATAAATTCTATATGAGATAAGTCAGTACGTTTTTTCTATTGTTATCTTCTATGGTCTTTGGGATTTAATAAACATTTTTTTAATCGAGTAAATTTGCTAAAAACTGGGAAAAAAATGTTTTTTTGAAAAAGGTCATTTTTTTTTTTTAAAGCATCATTAGGTTTGAACACAAAATTTTAAATTTTTTTTATTTTTTAATTTCATGGATTTAAGTTTAACAATGATTTTTTTTGCTTAAAAAACAAAACCCCGGTTGCAGAAAGGTGATTATACTTTAAATTTTAACGAAATGTCAGTTTTTGACGGGGGTTGTCTATTTTAAAACCATTGAATAACACTGACATAAGGTTCTGTTAAACATTCTAAATTGATTAACTTTTGTGCAACCCGGGAAAGAGTAAAAAAAGAAAAAATGAACCCGACAGTACATACCAAAAAATTTATAAACCCAAAAAAGGACATAAAGTTCCCAATAGCATTGGTTAAAATGGGACATTAGGGGAAAAAAAATTTTGACGTCACTTTAGACAAAAATGAAAATTAAACAGCTTGGGGGAAACTTGAGAGAAATATCAACGGAAAAAATTCAGTTTTACAGGGGAAAAAAATTATATGTATAACTATACATTGCATTTCCCGGGAAAAAACCCGCCCCTTTCCAGGATTTTTTTTTGCAGTTTTTTTAGGGTTGGTTATTTTTCCAAAAGATTAGATTATTTTGAAAAAATTATTTTTGGGCAAAGCGATCTTTACGGGGGATTAAATGTTGCAATTTTTCTTAAAAAATTAATATTATGTAATTTTTTTGTGAACAGATGTAAAATTTATAAGATATCTTTATTTCAAAATTGTAATAAAACAAAAATAAGTGTTAATATATGGTTTTTGAGGCCTTCAGTACCTATGCAGAATTAAATTTTGTAATCCTTTTTACATCAAAATAATTTGACTGTAAAACTTTTTTGGAAAAAAACTAATAGTAAAATTTTTTGCTTTCCTAATTACTCTTGATGTAATCCCCCATTTCAAAAAAAAAAAAAAAAATTTTTAAAAAGGTATCTGATTCTATGGGTTTCGGGGGGTAAAGAATTCAGTGGAGGGATTTTTTTTTTTGTAAAATGGTCCCCCTATACCCCTTAATACCCATTTACTATCAATGAAATATCCTTTTATTTTTACTGAAAAAAAAACACTACAAGGGTTTTTAAATTTTTTTTATTACATAAACATATAATTTAGCTTTTCCCATATTGGAAAACAACAAAACCTTATGGAATATATTAATATACAATGTACAGCATGCTTTAAAAAAAAGAGTTCTCCATTATGTTTTGGGAAAAAAAATCTCAGATATTTAAAAAAGAAATTAATAATCAAGGGGGGCTGAAACATCATTTAAAATAAACAATTTTATTTTTTTAAATTTTTTATGTTCAAGGTGAGATAAAAAATTTTTTTCTTTAAAAAAAAGTAGGCAGACAGTTTTTTTAAAAATTAAAAATCTGAAAGTTACATTGATTTGTTCCCGTGACTATGAATTATTATAGGGTTGATATAATTTTTTAGTTTTCTTTTTCCTTTTTGGTATTTTAGATCACGATTGGTATTTTTCCCATCGTATAAAATATTTTAAGCTTAATAAATTATTTTATAATTTTACTTTTGGGAAATCATTGCATGGATGGGAAAAATTCTATTTTTTCCATTTCATTTAAGAGTTTATGTGAAACCCCCCTGTTTTATACAAATGTCTTTAAACTTATTTTTAAAAGAAACCCCCAAATCATAAACATATTTAAAAACAAATCGGGGGGTGCTGCAACGCTCCATGAATGTTTTTGTAGGTGAAATTTTAAAAGTTTAAAGCCGGAAAAAATTCAATAATAAAAAACGGAGGTGTTCAAAAAAACACTGGACACGTGTATCGGTTTTTGGTTCCCTTTTTCTTTTAAATATTTTTTAAAGGGGTTTTAAATTAATAGTGGCAAGCCCCTAACTTTCCTAATTTAAATGCAACTGTATATTAGTAAATTTTTTGGATTCTTCAGATATATATTTTATGTACAATGTTCTTTTCCTTATTTTTAACTTTTTTGGGAAATATTAGGTGTTTTTGGATGTATTGTGTTTTGCTTTAAAAGCCACTTTTTTAAAAGATTTTTGTGCATATACCTACTAGAGGCAGCCTTGGGAACAAGCGTGCGAGAGAAAAACAAAAAATATTTGTCGGGGGGGTATACCCCCTTCCCCCAAATTTAATTGGCCAAGGCGGAGAAAATTTTTTATACAGTTTATTCTTCTTACTTTCCCCACGCTTGCCCCGCACAGCCGAGCGGCAGGGCCCGCCTCTAGTGGGCATGTTCCCCTTGTGGCCCTCCGAATAGATGCAGTAAACCTGAAAACGTTTTAATATTTACAAAACAGTTGAAGATAGGTAAAGGACATTGTACATAAAATATGTCTAGAAGGGCTTTGAAAAAAAAAAAAATTAAATAATATACAAGGTGTTGCTTTTAAAATTTAAAAAGGATCGGCCCCCTCACATGAACCCCCCTTGTATAAACATTTTTAGGGGAAAAAATGCGCACTTAAAATTCCCAAAGTGTCCAGCTTTTTTTCGAATAAGTCCCCATTTTTTAATATTGAATTTATTTCATTTGGTTTGATCCACAGGGTAAAATTAACAAAGAATTAACATCTAAAGATTCGCTTTTGGACCTATAATTTTTCGAGTATCAAAATTTTTCATTGCACATTTAGTGTTTTTTTTTAAAGATATCCACAAAACTGAACGAAACGAATGAAACAGCACATAAAACTTAACAAAAAGCACTAAACGAAACATGTAACCCCGGACAAAAAGCTGCCGGCAGAAATTGACAGTTAAACAGCTTAGCCCCCCCCCAAAAAATTTTGGGACTTGAATAATGTGCTTTTTGGGTTTTTATATTCTTTGGAAAACCCAAAAACTTTTAAAAGGTTTTTTGGAGAACTGTTTAAGGGCCCGACTCATTTCACTTTTGGGGGGATTTAAGTTGGTTTTTAAGCTCCCCGGATTTTGCACCAAATTTTTTGTGGGGTTTAAAAGTAAAAAAGGTTTTGAAAAATCCCAAAAAAACATCCAAGATCTTAAAGTGCGAATTAAAAGAGGCCCGGTGAATAGATCGGGTTTTTCCCTTTCCCATCGTGTCATGAATCATTTCTTGTAAAATTTCCAGAAACTGTGAATTTTTTTTAGCACTTACTTAAAAGACGTAATTTTTTTTTAAAAGTTTGGATGAGTCAAAAAATCCCAAAGAGTGAATTTAATTAAGTTTAATAAAATATTAGATTTATTATGTTTTAACAATTTTACTAAGCAATTAAAATGGGTAGTCTGTATAATAAAATATTAATTAGGTTTTTTTGATTTTAATTTTAAACATTTAGTAGCACAGCTCGGTATTACAATATAAGGGCCCAAGATACAGATATAGACGTAAAGTTAACCACTGGGTACACGTGTTACAAATGACGCCAAAAACACCCGGAAAAGGGAAAATTAAAAATAATGATCCCCGGGAATCTGGCCCCCAAAATTTATCTCCCAAAATAAACGACTTTCTAAAGACGTAGGCTGTTACTTATGAATGACCAAACGGCAAGAGGCATCTATAATGGTATTTGGGGCAACAAAACCCAAAAAAAATGTTAACCCAAAAAATTTTAAACCCAGAAAAAAGAAAACAAAATTGTTCGGAGGAAATTAACAAGTGCATCAAAATTTTTTAAAAATTTTTTTAAAAAAATGTGTTTTTAAAATTGAAAGTTTGTTTTCATATTTTGTAAAATATAAAAAACAAAAAAATTTTTTTGAAAAAAACACGTTAAATAAAAAAATACCCGGTAATTTTGTTTTTAAAATTAATTTAATTTATTTAAATATTTTGCGAATTATTTAAGAACTCAAACCCAGTAAATTTAAGTTTTTTAAAACAAAAAAATACAACAAAAAAAATAAAAGGAAATTAAAAAAATTTTTGTTCCACAAAGTGCCCTTTGAAAACTTTCTGGTTAATTGTTAGAGATAAATTTTTTTTTTTAATGTTTGGTAATTTTTACTGTTTTAAACGTTTGTCAAAAAATTCCCTTTGCGATGCTTTTGATTTCTGCAGTGCAATTACTGCTGTTTTTTTTTAAAAAAATTGCACTTTTTTATGGAAATTTTTTAACATATAAGGGAAATATTCAGGGTAATTATTTACAATAAAAAAATTCTGCAAAGAGATTAATCCCTCTTTTATTTTTTTTTACTAAAATTTAAGTAACAACTCACCTCATCAATTTCAGCATCTGTGTTACACTCTTCCGATAGCTCCCTGGCAAGGGAATTGCGACTATTATTTTAACACTATTTCCCCCTTCCCATAATATTTTAAAAAACCCCTTAATAAATGTTCGTAACCCCGGGTTTTTCCCCAAAAAATTTTCCCAAATATTTTTTTCATTCTTAGAGAATGCTGTTCATCTTCCTTGTGTCCCATCCCCTTCCATTCACCCAAACACAGGGGTCAGTCCTTTGAAAAATTTAAAATTTTTTGTTGAAAGGGCTTTTAGGGCGTTTCACGCCCAAAAGGGGCGGGAATGGGTTTTTAAAATTTTGTCTCAATTTCGCCTTAGTACCCAAAACGAAGGTCAGATTAGCATCAAACACTACGGGTGATTCGTCTTTTCCGGTCAGGTCTTCATCGTCCAAGTCCACAGAATTGTAACTTTGAAAATGTTTTTCTGGGGAGGCAAAGTTAAAAGCCGAGTTATTTCCCTGGCGATGTTTGGGGATTTTGGCCCTTGGGTTTCACCCACAGAGCTTCTGGGGAGTTTTTTGAAACCAAGGCTTTCAAGGGCCTTGGTTGAAATCCGACAGGTCGCCTTTCACATGGTACATCCAGTCCAGCCGTTCGTACTGGGGTAAATCTTTTTTGGTGATACGGACTTGGCGGTGGGAGCCCAGACGATGGTGCTATATTTCCATTAGTTGAATATGGTGATATGGGGTAGTCATATAGAGTATTAGATGAACCGTTTAACAAAGAGGGATATCCTTCCAAAAATGGAGACTTGGTGATTCGAGGTACAGTGAGTGGCGTGTAATTTGAAGGTAAAAGAGGCATTTTTTATAAATGTTTTTAAAGTTATCTTTTAATTTAATAAAAAGCACAATTTCAATGACTAAGAGTGAGTAGCTTAATAATTATTAGTACTTTTTTAACGGTTAGCAGTTAAGGCACTTTTCGACGTTGCGTTACACAAAACAAATTTACACTAACCGGGTCGACATTTTGTTATGTTTCGAAAGTTAAAAATATAAAAAAATAACAACAAAAAAGACTAATTTCGAAAGTGGCATAAGCCGGCGAAAAGTTGGAAGCTACTGGAGTGTTGTAATGTGTTTGGAAACTACAATGGATTAGCGCCTGGATTAGACCTACTAATTTCGTAGACCGGCCGGGTGTTTAAAAAAAATATCACCAGAAGAAAAATGATATTAGTGAGACAAAGTGATGATAACTGAATAAAAAAAGATTTTTTTAACATAAAGCGGCATCCAGTGGATATGTTTGATATTGTCGGGCGGATTCTACAGGGTGTCTCAGAAGAATAGAAAGAAAACAGCAGATTCCTTGGGTTAAAAAAACAATTTTAAAGTAAACTTCCCTTATTCCCAAAATTGGGTAAAAAACTAAGATACAGGGTGTCAAAAATTTTTTGTTTTTTTTCGTTTTTTTGTAATAATTTCTTAACTAAATGACCTAGCTGGGAGAGGGCGCCATCTACGGCCCCACCAATTTTTTTTAAATGGCATACCATTTTTTTAAGCTTTTGGTATTGACTTATTTTTTTAAAAAGAAGTTTCTTTTAATTCCCCCCGGGATCAAAAAAGAATTTCCTTATTTAGGTCTCTCGGAGCAACTATTTTCAAGATAAACGCACTTTAAAGGACCCCGCAATTTTTCATGGATTTTTTGGGCCAATTTTTTCCCAAAATTTGCAAAATAATAGTTTTCAAAACGGGGATCAAAAGTCTTCACGGGCACAAACCCGGGGCCCTCTTTAACCCCCTTCCAAAATCACCCCCAAAGGGTCTCAAATCCCCCGTGAGCTTTAAGGTCCCAGGTAAAATTGAATATTAACCCCAAAAACCCGCCAAAAAAAGAAAAAAAAAAATTGGGTTGGGGGAGGTGCACAAATTGAGCATAATAAATGTCCAAATTGAGTAAATAATTTTAAGGAGAATTAGTACGCATTTGTTACTGTAACCATTTCACATTTGGGGGATGATTGATATGGGTCTTTAAGGGTAAAACACCGTCCCAAAAAGGGTTTTTTTTTAAAAAAAAAAATATTCCCGGTGCTTTTTTTTGAACTTTTTTAACTTATGGATTCAACCTAAGGGATTAATACAACTTGAAAAAATAAGCCCTCGTTTTCCCCCCGGTAGCGTAGTGGGGCAGAGTTTCGGCTCGCCACCCCCCGGGATCCGGGTTTTGACTCAGAGCCGGGGAGACACTTTTAGGTAAAAAGTTATTTAAAATAACGTCCTTTGGGGGACCCACCGCGGTCTAAAAGGGGCTGTGAAAATTTTATGTTTCGGGCTTTGGGCAACGTTGACGTAAAGTGTTTAAAGATCGTAGCAGATTCCCCGCGTTAATAAGAATTTTCAAATTAAAAAGCCAGAAAAAAATGAAAAAAAAATAAGGGAAAATTTAAAAAAATTGTTTTTACCCTAGTGACCTTTAAAAAATTTGGTTGACATTGACTTTTTGTCTGCTATCATTTAAAAACATGACATTTTAAGCGAATATGACATTTTTTTATGTTTTTGGGAACAATAAAAACATGTTTTTTTAGATGGGTTTGTCAACCCAAAATAAAATTTTGGGTGTTTTGGGTTTCTGGTTTTTTACCCTTGTAATTGCGCAAAAAAATTCAAATCCCCCTTTGGGAACTTTAACTAATTTTATTATAAGGGAAAATATTCCAAAATAAAATAAGATTATTTAGAGATATGTAAAAAAATGTCATTTGGCTATGAGTGTTTATTCGTGTATGTCAAAATTAAACCAATTTATTGCCATTCTCTAAAAGAATCCATTTTAAGTTTTAAAGTTAAAATATTAAGTCGATTTCATGTGTTATTATTATTTCTATCTTTATTATGGCACAGTGTACCCTGCAAGATAAATATTTTCGGAAATATTTTGGGTTTCCATGGTAACCAAAAGAGTATCTTTTTCTTGTTATTATTCAAGTGTCTATTTTTTTTCAAAAAATAAAATTTTACCGGTAACATAGTAAAGGAGATTGGCCCGATCCAAACCCAAATAATCTAAAGTTAAAAGGGGGAAATAAAATTAGCTTTAAAAATTTTGAACTGGGTTACTTAGCTGGCTCAATGCATTATTTTAATTATTTTTCGATGTTAAAGGCGTATTGCCCTTGTGTTAAGGTGCAAGGTTTTTCTACTTGTAAATCAGTGATATACAGTAAAACTCGGTTATAGTATACTAGGGGGATCTTAAAAATCAGTACTTTTTATTAGAAGTCCATTAAAATAAAAAACTTTTTTAACATTTCGTTATGTTTATTGGTTTTTTGCAAAAAAACATATAAAATAAACAAATAACAAACATTTTCTAAAACACAAAAATACAGAACTATGCTAATTGTAAGGACACCTAAGCATAATAGAAGAAACAAAATAAAAATACATACGCATTATATACGACCTTGCAAAAAAAATAGTTATATGACTTTGCTTTTGGCGGTTTATAAAAAAAAACTGTGAATATATTTTTAGCTGTAGCGAAGCGTTTAATATATGGTCTTCTGTATTGCTTCTATACTTTCTAAAAATCGTTTCAGATTTTTTACTCTTTTAATGGCATCCTCAAGAGTTGGTGGCATCTCTTCTGGTGGTTCTTTCTTCATCCTCCTCATCACTATCTGAATGCATATTTGTTGTCGCAAAGCCTCTGTTATAGTAGGATTTTCATTTTAAACTTATTTTTAGTTAACGACACACTTAAAGGTAGGTTGTTTTCATCCTCTTCAGCTTGCCTAATAAGTCACTGTATCGCAAACTCTTCAGCTTTCGCCTGAAGAAAGAGTCCACTTATGGTAGTATTGATGCTTTTTTGATAATTAAGCCATTAAATTATTGCCTTATTTATGTTTTGTTGGACGGGTTTACGAATTCTTTTTCTTTGTTTAGAAACTCCGTGGGACTGTATTTTTTTCCTCAGTATCGTGAATACTGTTGTCGGTTTCAAATACCTAGATTTGCACATGTCGACTTGTGTTACAGCACTGTCTATCTTCTGAATTATAATTTTTTTTTCGTCAATTGATGACAAAGCCTTTCGAGACATTTTAGCGGAACAGATAACAAATATTATTAAAAACAACTTTATATTTTGATGTTGAGAACCGAAATTTGGTACTTTTTATCAGAAATAAAAAGTACTTTTTATTACTATTAAATGTTTTATGAGAGCAGCGTTATAACCCTTTGGGGAAAAGGGGAAAAAATTAAAATCACACCTTGGGGGGGGGGGGTCAGAAAAACAAAAAAAAACAAAGGCAATGGGAGGGGCTTTAGCTTTGGGAAAAAACCCCAAATTATTAAAACGCAAAATTAAATTTAAAAGAAAACTTTAAAAATTCTGCCCTTTTTATAAGCCATAAGTTTTAAGTAGGTTTAATTCGGTTTTTTTCAATTTTTTAAAAAGAAAAAATACTTTGATTATTTTGGTTCCCTACTGTCGTGCGGTTCCCCCCTTTTTTCTGTTTTTATCATTTTGGGCCCCAAAAAATATTTATAGGGGCTTTAAAAAATCAAAGAAAATCTGGAGTTATTTATGGAGGGCCCCCATAAACGGGGAAAGTTAAAAGTTGGGGATTACTGTACTTTTTTTAGTTTTAAATAATTGAAAAAATTTATTTCCCAAAACATTCCTTTTTTTATAAAACATATATATAAAAAAATTTTTCCTTTTCACTTTTTAAATTTGTGAACCAAAATATTTCAGATTTAAAATTCCCCCGGGGTTTTTTTTATATCAATTATTTTTTTCCTTTAAACAACCGATTTTTATAAAAGGTTTTTGGGCCCTTTACCACTAAAAAAAAAAAAACGTATTTAATAAGTCCAAATTTAAAACTACTGAAGAATAAAAGTACATAAAAATAAAGGATGACATTAATTTATAACTTTTTTATATGACCATCCTAAATACCGGCTTTTTTATTTCTTTAATATTTTTTTAACTAAAAGGCAAAATGAATTTGTTTGTTTCACTGATCAATTATATTTTATGTTTGTATATGTTTATTTTTTTAATTTACAAAGAAACCTTCTAATAAATGGTAATGAGAAGGTAAATGGTGCTAATTTAGTAAAGAAAATAAATAAATTTGCGATTTAGCCAAAAACATCAAAATGGGTTCTATTTAAAAAAAAATAAAATTATTACTTTAAGCAAATTATTGAAGTGAAAATATGTATTTGTTTTTTAATATAAAGATATGGTTCAAAAATCATAAACTTAAAACCACACGAAGTATGACTTTACTTTTTGTAAAAGGGCAGAAATACCAAAAATTCTTAATAAATTTATAAATAAATAATGATTTCTATTACATAATTTGTCTATATTAAAAAAAATAATTTTTTCTAGTAGCAATATTTTATTTTAGGAGTTTTTTATTGAATACATGTCAAAAAAAAGAAATAAAAATACAGGATGTTCTTAAAATGCACGGTAAAATTTCAGGAGGAGATTTCACATTAAAAAATATAAAAAAAAGTTTCTATAAATATGAGATCGAAAATAATTGTCAATTAAATGTATGCCACTGATTTTTTTTCTTGCAATTTTTATATTTTTTAAATTGGGTAACTAAAAATACAACTTTTTTGTCTTATCATACTTTTTGCTATCTAGCTTGCAATGAATTGGTTTTATTTTTTTTCTCGAAATCGAAACACGATAAAAAAATGTTTTAAGAGACAAAAGAGTTGTATTTTTAGTTGCTTAATTAAAAATAATAATAATAATAATAAAATTTGCAAAAAAGTCAGTGGCGTAAATTTTTTTCACAATTATTTTTGTTAAGTTGTCCCCTGAACTTAATAATTTTAATTTAATTAGGCCTCTAGTAGGCCCTTATTACTAGAACTAATACTGACAAATTTCAAGTAAATCGGCTAAAGGTTATTTAAGATAAATACAAAAAACCTATTTTTTAAAAAAGTTTAACAACCTGTATCTTAGAAACAATACATTTTCAGAGCCATATTTATGAAAACTTTTTTTATATTTTTCAATGAGGAATCGTCTCCTGAAATTTGGCCGTGAATTTTTCAAACACCCTATATGGCAAACTGAAATATTAAAGTTATGGTAAGTATATAATAACAGGTCACTCAAAAACCAGATATGCTATATTTATGAAAACCACCTGACAAAACAGAGTAATCTATCAAGTATCCATAAATATTTTTTGAATACATACAAAAAAAACTTTATTTTTTTGGCGACTATCCAAGTAAATCTCTAAACTTAGATTTGTCACATCATTATCGAAATTTTATATCTACAAACAAATCTTAATGGTTTGTTTTGTGTGTTGGGTTTCAAAATTTATTGTAACCTATTTTAAAAATGCATTTTATAAAAGTGCTAATATGCTAATATACAGGGTGATAATAATCTCAAAACCAGAGTATTTCTTAGGGTTAAAATAAATCATTAATTTTTGATTTAAAGCAGTTTAAAGTAAACAAATCACGTTTTGTTGTCTACTAACATATAAAAATCCTAGAATTTGTCCTATCGTTTTTATGAACCACAAGCTCCCATAAGTTCATGTGTAATAAAAGTGGTATGGTACATTTTACAATAATTCGTTGATTTCTTGACCGCAATAAAATTTAAATCACAACCCTCAGTGGAAAACCCAGCCATAAATAGGTTGCCTGACCAATATCGATTGTGTAGGCACCGCACCTTTTGAAAGGGTACAGGTCCTGATTACCTACTAATATTAATAGTTTAGGTTAGCTATTTTGGATGCTCAATAACACACACAAACATTAACAAACTCCAAACGACTGATGAACTAAGACGAAAAGATTTTTTTTTATATTCAACACCTGCAATTCGCCTATAACCTACATAATATACCAAAAAGTAGGTACAATAATAAATAAACAAAAATTTAAGTCCGGACGTACATGCGGGTACCCAAAGTATATTGAGTTTTACGACTAACAGTAGCAGGTAAAACGAGAAATCAACGAATTATTGTGGAACGTACCATACAAACATGCAATGCCATTTTGTTAATTTAATCCATTACAATTAGTTTTGAATATGCCGCAATTAATAGTTTTTGACTATCTTTCGTGATATTTTATGTATTTATGCAGTCTCGCCAACCTACATTTTTCAGATTGGCCAAAATCATAAAGAAAAGTTTTCTCTGTGGCTAGCACCTCATAAGGGTAGATTTCTAGTTTTTGTTTTTATGTAAAAAATATCTACAGTTTAAATTGTGTATTGATAAAACTACCGTAAAGAAAAGTCGGTGAATTAGGTTGATTCCAGATACTCCTTTGGAAAAACCACATTTTTTAATTCGTTTTATAAAAAAACCTTCCTTTATTTTAGATGAAGCAAAAACAAAAACTACATTCGTGTTTCTGAATTTAATTTCATATTTTTAGACGGTGCTATAAAATTAATCAGTCAAAGGTTAAATGTCAATTAAAGGGAAGAAGGACCAGAATGGGCATATTGCAAATGGTAAGAGATATAAAGTCGTTTAAATGGAAAAAAAGTTGCGGTTTTATGTGACCATTAATACGTCCTTTAGCAACTGTAAAGCAATATCAATTAACAGAAAAAGAACTAATAAATTTCATAATAAACAGCCCAAAGCTCCAGTATCTTACTTACTAACCACAATTGTATTTTAAATAAATTACATACCCAATACACCCCTCTTGTCTCTAATATACATAACCGAGTACTCATCTATTATGTGTGTTAAACTTACTAAAGGGATAAAAAAGGTAAGGAGCACATATGACTTCAGAAACTTTGATTCAATCAGATTGCAAATATCTAAAATATCCCCTAAATATACGATATTACCGCCCCTGTTTTGAGGAGTTCCAAGTAAAAATGTGCAGTTCTTAGAAAAAATTTGTTTCCCTTTAGTTGGTAATCCCATGGTAAACCTATTCAACTACCAAATTTCAATGTTCTACTTCCTTCTAGTCTAGGTTACATTTACAATGGGAAATTTCCATTGTAAATGCAACGTCTACCAATAAACATTCCACCTCAACATCTCATTAACCATATGCAGCCTCTGCAAGGTTTTGTCTAATATACACAACTCGTAATTAAAAAATATCTATAACTCAAATAAATGTTGAGTAATAAAAAAAATACCGAACAAACGGAATACCAAATATACATGTATTGAGCTTTACCAACCACTAACAAGTGATTAAAATCAGAATAACAAAAGCAAAATGGTTAGAAGCTATAAAGAGCATCCATTAAACAATTGCAATAGCTATTTATGCCCATGGTCAGCCTACTGTTTCTTTATTTCAACGATCCACCGACTGTTTCTGCGTGTTTTTGTTATTCAGATGCCCCTTATCTTTCAGAAAATACACGCCATAACTACTCTCACGTGTCTCATTAGTTGCCAACACGGCAGAATACCGATCAATTGTAAAAATTCTTAAGTTTACGATCGTTAGATTGTATACACTCCTAAATCCGAAAGCTAAAACATTATTTCCCCCTGAATTATCTGATTTTACTGGCATTTTGCGTGTGCGTTAGCTTATCTTAGGGAGTGGCCCATTCGCCAATGAATATGGAATTTAAAAAAATAAATCCAGGAAAAAAATTTACATACATAATATGTTTAATATTTTTTATCATTTAAAACAATAGGAAAAAAATAAATTGAAGAAATCGATTGTACTTTTAAACTTTCATTAGTCCATTTCACGTTTTATCCGTCGTAGAAAAAAAACAGCATGTCAAAGTAGTATTAATAAACAGATAAATTTTGTCTCAAACAACAGTATTTATACCTTTGGTATTTGTTTAAATAACATTTTGAGATCTAAACACAATGTATACTTATAAAATTTCTTTAAAAACCTATATAATAAATAACAATGATACTATCAAAACATCACCAAAAAAAAGTATTTTGGTTAAACAGAACTAAAGCGGGTTTTACACCTGACAAGTTACTGATCAATTATTTGAACAAGTACTTTTTCATGTAACTTAAAATGTGTAAAGTATTCAACTGTTTTCTTAATTTATTGATCAAGTATCTTCTTTAAGTACTTAAAAAAACTAGGAGTTGCTCTGTTTTTCATTCGTTTTTAGTGGATTTTTAGTAGCTTTTTGTGTATTACCTTAAAAAACCATTTGTCGCAATGACCTTACAAGTAGCAACATAAAAATACAATTCAATTAACAGAAGCAAAAACGAAAATAACTGATAAATAACTTGAAGAAGGGAAAACAATTCAGTCTTTTCAAATTCTTTATCAATGATTTGACCAAGTACTTAAACAAGTTTTTAATCAATAACTTGGTATGTGTAAAGCTTGTTTTACCCATACCAGGCAATTGATAAAAAAACTTGTTTAATTACTTGATTAAATAGTTGATGAAAAGATTAAGAAGATTTTTTGGTTTTTATATTTTTTAAGTTATTGATTAATCTATTTCCAATTTTGAATTTTGTCACATGGTTTTTTAAGGTTATAAACCATTTATGTTAATTCTTTTTTTTCATTTCTATTTTTTTAAGATCATAAAATAACTATAAAGAACTGGGAAGTTGAAACAAATAGCGGTTTTGACATTTAACTCTTTTAAAGGGAAAAAATGTTGGTGATTATGGCTAATTGTAAGGCAAAAAGTTACTAAAATCCACTAAAAATCTGTTGAAAATAGAGCAATTTCTAATTTCTTCGAGTACTTAAACAAGCTACTTGATTAATGAAATGAGAAATTTTGGCCAAATTACACAGGCCAAGTTACCTACTTGAAAAAGTACTTCTTTAATTAATTGAGCAATAACTTGTCAGGTGTAAGACCCGCTTAACAAAATTGCTTCAAATTATAAAACTGGTTTCCATTTTTCCCGTTAAATCAAACTTTTTCGACTTCCTTTTAAGCTAAATAGCTATTATGCTTTAGATATCAAAAAGTGCAGTGTTTTTTTCAATAAATAAAAAAATCTTATTAAAGATATCATAAGATAAAAAAAAGAATGGCATACAACTCAAAAACTTCCTTTTATTTTTATGACAGCTTACAAAGGCTCGTATAAAGCCTAAATACTGAGTAACGTTGGTATTGTCATTCTACGATAATTCGTTGATTTCTCGACCGCAATAAAAATTTTATTGACAACCCTCAGTGGAAAACCCAGCCATAAATAAGTTGCCTGACAAAAATCTATTGTGTAGGCACCGCACCTTTTAAAAGGGTACATGTCCTGATTACGTACAGTTTAGGTTAGCTATTTTGGATGCTCAATAAAACACATGAAAATACCTTGACAAACTCCAAACGACTAATGAACTAAGAAGAAACGACTCTGCTTTATATTAAACACCTGTAATTTGCCTTTAACCTACATAATATATCAAAAAGAAGGTACAATAACAAATAAAGGAAATTTTTAGTCCGGACCTACATGCGGGTACCCAAAGTTTATGGAGTTTTAAGACTAACAGTAGCAGGTAAAACGAGAAATCAACGAACTATTGTGGAACGTACTGTACAGTACAATTTTTAATTTAATTTTACCCATTTTCACAACATGGGCATAAATATAAAAAAAAACTTATCAAAACTACAAAATAATCAGGAACTTAAAAGATACAAAAATCCTTTTACAACTAGAAATAAAAATGTTTGAAACATTTTTTGCTTTGTTGGATCCCTAAATTCAAAAAACATGATTTTACATGTCCGTCCATTGGCTAGTTCGGGTAAGTTCTGGTTAGACCAGCCATAACTCCCGAATTTTTTTTAAATAATTTTAAACTTCGAATATGTTAAAAAAAAAGTAAGGGGAGAGGAACAAAATAGAGGGTTATTTAAATCATTTAAATATTTTGAGTTGTATGTTACGGTTTAGGATTTCAAGGTCAAGAAATTAAAATTGAATATATTTTTGTTATGATTTCAATCTACAGTTAATGTTTTATATAGGTAGGTTCTTTCTTTTTTTCTTTTGAGGTGTACTTTATTTTCCTTAACGGAGTTTTGGAAAACCAACTCTTTTATGTTTTTAAGGGCAGCCGTGTAGAAAATACATTACAAAGATTTTAAGCACAGATAACATATTAATGAGGTTATAAAATTAAATGACCCGGAAATTGCTAAAAATAAACTTGAACTTAAACTTATAAATTATTTATAAAAAATGGCAAATAAAAACATTACTTGCAAATTTATTCACTTATTTTGGCAAACTATGCTGTTTTCGTAGAACTGACATTGTTAAACACACTAAAAGAAATTAGATGGTTAATTTTATTTGTTTTATTAATTTATGTAAAATTAAGAAAGTTTATAATACTTTTGTGGTAGTAAAAAATGAATACCTAATTTAAGTATTGTATTATATGTTGCGAAGACGGATATAACAGAAAAAAGTGTTGATATGTCATTTATGACATTAGGTCATTAATTCTAATAAAAAGCTCTCGGAATTTTTTAATCAAAATTGAAACAATAATTTTAATTTTAAATAATATCAAATTTTTAGTTACATTTTTTAGGGTTATTTTTATCTTGAAAATGAAAGTTGCCACCGAAACCTAGAGAAGTATTTTTATTCTTTGAGAGTTTTTCTTTATTTTGTTTTGGGCGATTTACCAGTTCGTAAAGCTCAAGAGAGGTGATGGGGAAGCCTCAGTAGCATAAGACATGGAAAAGGCTTCATAAGGGGTCCATTCAAAAGAGCTAAGAAAGAACTACTCAGACAAAGTAGGAAAAGACTTCGCATAACAGTAGGGTTGCTAACAGGATACGATAACTTAAGAGGACACCTACACAAGATAGGCTCATACAATGGGGACCCAAGTTGCAGAATGAGCGACGAGGGGGAAGAAACAGCCTACCATATCCTGTGCGAATGTAAAGCATTGAATCACAAAAACCGGCGAAAATGAGTCCACAAGAATATATCAACTAACCAGTCTCGGGTTTATACAGACTTGTAGAAGGAACACGAATAATGGGTGGATTGGTATAAAAGATAATGGGAGATTAGACACAAAAAGCCCAGAGGCTGCGCTGCCTGGGGTAGAAAATCTAGACGGCTCCCAGGGAAGAAGAAGAAGAAAATAAAATAAGACGAGGACAAAAACAGTTCCATTTTGGACAGTGGTGACCTAGGTGTTAGGTGGCAAAGAGCTTTAAAAAGCTAAATGCAAAAAACAATTTTAAGGAAAAAAAATTGATGGCGCCTTTTCAGAGGCGCGAGAGCGCGGTGCTGCAAGGGGCAGCTGGACGTTACGTTTGCGTTGTTTGTAGGCTGCCAAGTCAATTCAGTCGATTAAAAGTTGTTTTTTTTATTTATTTATTCTTTATTTATAATTAAACCGAAATACA
The DNA here is from genome assembly GCA_019359885.1 of Listronotus oregonensis. Classification (NCBI taxonomy): domain Eukaryota; kingdom Metazoa; phylum Arthropoda; class Insecta; order Coleoptera; family Curculionidae; genus Listronotus; species Listronotus oregonensis. Next base: position 237,429 of record JAHBCN010003263.1, on the reverse strand, counting down.
ATTTACGTGAAGTGAAGCGTCAAATAAAGAGCGTTGAAACACAATGTTTCTTTATCCTGATCAAGGGCTAGGGTCGGCGCTGGATAGAAATTTTACGCAACTACTGTTAGTTCAGTAAATAAAGGGACAACGCTGTAAATAAATCTGTACAGTTTTCCCTTGTGGCTCAATTCTTAGGTCTTCGGGGATGCTTACGAGCGAAAAAAAGTTTATCAACATTAACATGTGGAAAAGGGCTGAAAATGGCCCCTCAAGGTCCGAAAAATGGTTTTCTCGCTAATATCTGCCAAAATATACGAATTGGAGAATTTTTGTTTAGACAAAAAATAAAGATCGCCTTGTAATCTACAAAAATGATTCCTATAATTTTTTTCGAAAAATCGATAGTTTTCGAGATAACGGGACTCAAAGTCCCCTCATTTCAGCTGCCGCTCTACCGCTAGAATGCCGCTATCTTCATGGATTCACTTATAAGCGGGCGGACGAATTGTTCCATTACTCGGGGGCAATAATGTACATTTTTTAATCATTCAAAGTTCATCGGAATGGATAAACCCGTACCTATCATTGCATATGAGTTTGGGTCCTTTCTGTTTTTTTCTAGAATATTAAAAAAAGCGGTCAAAGTTTTTTTTCAGAATATTTTGACAGTCTCTCATTAATTTATTGATGTTTTTTGAAAAAATGGTTTGATCCCAAAAAATTTCCTTTACCATCTTTCTTGCGTTTTGATAAGAAATTGTTTTGCCCATCTGCATTTTTTAGCCGTTTCCTGAGTTCTACCACATCTATCCAGTGTGGAACAATATATATTTTTCAACGGCTGTTTTTGCGAAAAAAATGGAAGTGACCATCTCTAATTTGCATATTTTGGCAGATATTCGTGGGAAACTCATTTTTGGGACTTTGGGGGGGCATTTTCAGCGGGTTCCCACGTCGGAATCGTGATAAACTTTTTCTTGCTCGAAAGCATCCGCGAAGACCTAAGAATTGCGCCACAAATAAAAACTGTACAGATTTATTTACAACTTTGGGTACTTTCAAGTCTTCACTATTCACTATTAACAAGGATTTTGAAACATAAAAGCACTTTTTTATTTAACGTTTTTTTATGTGAAAATGGTAAAAGTGTTCGAGTAAATTATGTGATTATGATTGAACGCATGTTAAAAAATTTTTGAATTGATAACTGTTTTTAAAATTTTATGTCTGATAACCTTTACGGGATTAGCTAATGGTCTGGAAATTTTAACTAAACAAAATTTATTACATCGTAAGTTTTGGGTCAGCTATATAAAATCTAATAGTGTTTTGTGTTTTTTTAAAGGAATATTAAATGTATTGCTTATTGGTCAAATTATTTCTAATAAGCCAGAAAAATTAGACAAATTGACAATAGTTAGTGTTTTGGGAAACAAAAACCCTTTTTTGCCTTGATCACAAAAGTTACTTATACTTTAGATTCTGCAATTCTTAAACACTACTTTCATTATAATAAATATAATCAAACATAAAATTAACGTAACTAAAACAGTGTCCGCGTTCAATTTAAAAGAGAAATCTGTTTAATTTTCTTTACAACAGTTGTTTTGGTTAAGTCGGAAGAGTCATTAAGTTATCTTTTCCATACCATTAAAGGTCAAAACAAGCGATCAAATACTTTGTTGATACTAATTACAAGAAGTAAATCATTCGATGATTGACAGTATGGTACTATAAGTCGTGTAGCTTTAATTTATTCTATACAAATATGTAAATATCGGAAAGCCGTTTTTGTCGATTATACAGGATTATGATAAAATAAGAAATATATATAATTTACGATAGTTTATTTATTAGAATTTATTATTAACGTATACAAAATTACTCACTTATAGCCATCATTAATGCATGATTTTGTATTAATAAACGATTATAGTATAGGCGACTAAAAATACACACAACAAACGTAGTTGGTAGCGGAAATAAATTCCGAAAAAAATTCAAGCAAAATTACAATTTTTACAATTTAATAACAATACGATCACAATAAATATGTTGTAACTAACTCCGGCATTAATTGGCGATTAGTAATCTTAACCCTTAACTCGCTAGCACCTTAAATGGCCCCGACATTATTCGCCCTTGTTTGGTAAATAGCTATAAAATAGCTATAAAAATTAAACAGCTACACAGTTTTAACAATAGTTTTTGATTATACCCGGTATTGCAAAAGGACGGGATTCTTAAAATATTTTTAATTTCATTTTTATTACAGGTAAAATTTAAATATTTTTTTCGTAGCATCCCCAGTAATTTTCTTTACTATATTACCTAAAATAATATCTATGTTAGGGCATTTGTCTGTAACTGTTTACTAATTTTATTCAACACAATATAAAACGAAGTAGGTTGAAAAATAGGTAACCACCATTTACAGCGCTAACGTATGTATCTAGAGCAGTCATAAATATTTGCTGGTTTGTATCACAAAATAAAGCAAATTTATTTTTATTACGTTAATTTTGTATACAACATTTTTTCTCATATTCAAAATCCAATGAATTTCTATCTAGTGATCTCGCTGACCATCCTATTGTTCTACATTATGTCATTTATCGATTTTCTAACTATGCAGTAGTAGGATGGTTTCATCCTCTCCAAAACAATATTTTTTTACTGGCAGATCAGGATTTCACTAGGCACAGTTTCGCTGCAGAATAAATGTAGAAATGCGAAAGCCTCGCGCGGTTCATTTTTTCCTAGCTTACTTTAGTTCGTTCAGCGCAATGTTCGAAGCCTTTTTCCCTCTTTTTATCAAACTTGTATGCTAACTGCTGGAAACTACGTCAGTTTTTTTACATTAATTTTTTTGTAGCTCTTTTATTTTTTGAGATATTAACGATTTAAATTTAAAATAAAAACAAATATCTTAAAAACTAAAAGAGTTACGAAAAAATGTAATAAACAAAAAATATGTCTATATATATATATATATATATATATATATATATATATATATATATATATATATATATATATATATATATATATATATATATATATATATATACCTTTTAAATAACATAAGTAATAAAAAAGGTATAAGCAAAAAAGTGATTTTGGCCATTAAAAATTTCGCTAATAATATTTTTTCGGTCCATTTAAAAATTAATTTAAAATGTTCTATTCATTGAATGAAACAAACTATAGTAAACGCAAAACAATTTCCGATGCACGTCATCAATCAGCTGATAAATAATACTCAGGTCCCCAAACGTGACGAAATAAAATCTAGGTAAAAAATATTACAATTTGGCCTTTTAATGAATTTAATCAAAAGTATTTCATTTCACTTTAATACTAACTCAATTACATAGAATATTTATATCAGTTAAATCTGA
>JAHBCN010003263.1:207612-233940 GCA_019359885.1 Listronotus oregonensis | reverse complement strand
TTTTTTCCAAGACATCTTTATGCTATAATTTTTTATTAATACATTACAAAAAAATAAACCTACTTATCGTTTTTTTCAAAAATATATTTTCCAGTTATAGTTTTTTTAATATGCAACAAGAATAATTAAAATTTTAATAGGTATCAAATATAAAAACAAAAAAGCAACGGCACACGGTGTTCCCAAGCGGTCACCCATCCAAGTACTAACCATGCCCGACGTCGCTTGACTTCAGTGATCAGACGGGAACTGGTATATCGACGTGGTATGGCCGTTGCTTACAAAAATTACAAAGTCAAGTCAGAAAATGTCGTTTTATCGTTGTTTTTTTCCAAGACAACTTTATGCTATAATTTTTTATTAATACATTACAAAAAAATAAACCTACTTATCGTTTTTTTCAAAAATATATTTTCCACTTATAGTTTTTTTTTAATATGCAACAAAAATTATTAAAATTTTAATAGGTATCAAATATAAAAACAAAAAAGCAACGGCACACAGTGTTCCCAAGCGGTCACCCATCCAAGTACTAACCGTGCCCGACGTCGCTTGACTTCAGTGATCAGACGGGAACTGGTATATCGACGTGGTATGGCCGTTGCTTGTAAAAATTACAGTCAAGTCAGAAAATAAACGTGTTTATCGTTGTTTCCCAACACACATTTTCCGACTATATTTTTTTATTAATATACCTACCCCAAAAAAAAATAAAAATAAAAAAACCGGTTTATCGTTTTTTCCAAAACTATATTTTTCGGCTAGTTTTTTTTAAATATGCAACAAAAATAATAAAGATTTTAATAGGTATCAAAAGTAAAAACAATAAAGCAACGGCCATAGGGGGCCTTAAATAAATATATTCTCAAGGGGTGGTTGGGGGCCATTATACAAATCAACTCGTTCATTTATTGTTCTAATATATTTGACAACAATTGCGTGGATGATGACGTTAACCAATCAGAAAGTGTTTTAAGTCACGTGAAAATACATTTCAAATTAGGAAATTTAATTAATTACCGTTTTATTAAATATAAAAAAAATGCTAAAATAAAGTTTTTTTTTTAATTACAGTGTAACCTGGTTAATTGTCAGAAACCTGGTTAATTGGAATTCCAAGGGACTAAGGATTTTGTACCATTAAAAGAGGTTTTCATTTATCCAGTTTTCCAATTAGGCAGGTTTAAAATAGTTGTTGTCTTATTTACAGAGGCCCCCGCTTATAGAGGTCGAAATGTATCGTTATTCCATTTATAGAGGTGGATATGTTGATAAAAATAATGGTTTACCACTTACATATTAAAAATCTATTAAATATACTGCGCAAAAATTGATAAAATGTTTCACTTTTACAGGTGATTGGGCTACGGAGTCCCATTTAGCGATGAGCATATTCGGATGATTTTAATATTCGAATATTCGTATTCCGGAAGATCTTCATATTCGGAATATCATTCGAAATATGAAACATTGACCGATCAACGTCAGTCGGTATTCGATATATTGCGCCGACCGCCGTCGACTTACCCCGAAGTCGAAAGGTTTGCTTTCGAAATAACGAATTATTCCGGATAAATCAGATGTCGGAAGATGAAAAATGAATTATTTTGTTTCGGCTTTTAATTTCAGTCGACTATTATTGGGTTGATGTTGTATTTGCATACGTATTCTTGTACGTTTTAAATTTGTTTTGCTGTTATTGGTGGTGCGGCGGAAGTTTTGTTTTCGGTTTAATTCGTAATTATTGGTGTGGTGTATAGAATAGTATACAGTGGCCGCCGAAAAAGTCGACATTTTGTGGAAAATTTTTATTCTTGATATGAATAAACCGCGAATTGAATGAACTATCATTCAATAAGTAGCGGTAATATACCCCAGCTGATTGGAATACGAATATTCGAATATCTGAAAGAAATATTCGAATCATTCGAAACATTTCTATATTCGAATATCGTTCGGAAGATCATTCGGAAGGTTCCATCACTAGTCCCATTTATAGCGGTTAACATCGAAAAAATCCTAGGAATCAAATCTCATTTAACCAGGCCCGAAAAGTCCCATTAACAGATGTAATTTAATAAAGAAGTGCCAGGACCTCATTGTTATTCTCAATAATAGAGGTTTCTCACTCATCCAGGACCCACCTAATCAGGTTTCACAGTATATTCATAATATTTAAATAAAAAATATAAATCTGTGTCTAATTGAATTATGTAAAACTTGCAGAGCTGTCAAAGTACTCTTAAATAGTACTTCAAGTACAAGTACCAAGTTTTTAATTTTTTAAAATTACTTCAAGTACAAGTACCAAGTATTCATTAAAATGTACTTGCATTTTCAAGTAAATTGAAAAAGTACTTGAAGTACCACCCAAATATTTTACTTGAAGTATACAGCAAAATAGTATGCAGCACGTAGCGCGTTAAAAAAAAAATTTTATGGCCTGCTGAGATATTTGGAAAAAACGGGAATTTGACAATATGAAGTAAAACAAAGTACTTGAAGTACACCAAAGTACTTGAAGTAAACCAAAGTATTTGAAGTGCATAAAAGTTAAAAGTACTTGAAGTAATTAAAAGTACTTCAAGTAAAACAGTTTATGCTTGAGTAGTATTTTTTGTAAGGAAGTTAGAGGGCTTATTCCTCAAAACGGGGTTTTCCAACAACTCCTAAAAGCTTTAAGGACTGAACCCTACGTCACTGGAAAGTAGGCCAGTCGGTAAAAACTATAGTTAGGAAAACAAGTGGGGTCACTAAGTGTCCCGTTTTAAATCGGGATCTTATGCATCCGATGTCCGAAATAATGTAAAATTTCGTATGTAAATTTATGGTAACAGGTCTACAATGCCTTATTCGGGTTAGCGCTTGGGCCTTAAACTATTATAGGAAATATTGGTTTTTCCCAAACTGGGTTTTCCCTGTGGTTGCCAACGGGTTGGCGTTGGCACCCGTTGGCATCCGATACATCTGTCAAAAGCGAGTGTTTTCATATGGGTACCTACAGAAGGTTTGCACCCAAAACCTATTCTTGGGATACCTTCTACTATTAGGTATCTTTCTTTTTTATTTTCACCAGACCAGAGCACTTATAATTTTCACGTTGACACAGGACCGATTTAAAGAACAAAAAGTCTAATTCTCAGTAATAGTTACACTTGTCTTGCTGTTGGATCCAATTCAAATGAGCGCTGTAATGCAATACAATAGAAACAGCAGCGGTTGCGCGTATTTCTTATTTTAACTTGTTTGTACGATTATCTAAGGCGTGTAAATTCAAGTACTTGGTTGATTTTTTACTTCAAGTACTTTTTATTTACTTGAAGTATTGTTTTTACTTCAAGTACTTTATATTTACTTGAAGTACTTTCTTTACTTAAAGTACCCAAGCAACACAGAATCGTCTAATAAAGGTTTAATTTCGTATATACCACTAGTATATTTTTAGTTTATTTCTAACCTTTAATATAGGTTAAAATGTCCGCCTAATATAGGTGTATTAATATTGCAGTACTATCCAAATTTTAGACCTTGAAAGTATACGTTTATTTATAATATAAAATGGGCAATAAAAAGCGGTTTTTAATAAACCCTATAAATTGGTATATAATATACAAAACTGTAACGTTTACTAAACACGTTAAAGAAAGCCATATGAAATAAATCAAATATTGACGTATTTGTATTAGGTAATACATTCGTATTACTAAATCTAGAAAAAATAAAATAATTAAATAAATAAAATAACAAATTCTCAAATCAAAAGGACGCAACTGATAACACTTAACACTGCACTCTAAAAAAAGTAATAAAAAACACAACAAAAACTGTATAGAACATAAAAAACAGTTGAAACTTTAAAAAATTCTAGAATCAAACATAATAATAGAGTCTTTCACGTTTTGGCATTATTGTATCGCTGTTTGGACAGTTTAAGCCAATCTTGGCATGCCTGTCCGATAGCTTTGTCTGTGAGTTCTCCGACAAATGCAACTACCCTGTACCTGGTCCTTACCTTGAAATGAAATTTTGACCGCTTCTGTAAAAAAAAAGAAAACCCAAAGTCACTAAAAAGTACAGCTGATCTTAGTGTTTTTTTGCATAATAAATTTATTGTTAGCGTAGATTAAAGATACGCCCAAACCAGCGCGGGATGCGGGAACGGGATGGGGGCGAAACGGATGCAGAACCTATTTCTACATCGGGATATGAATATATTTACACCAACGCGATGTGAATACATACATATATCCCGCTGTAGAAATAGGTCCCGTATCACAAAACAATACCCCTATATCCATGAGGAATATTTTGTGTCCAAATTCGTCCCGCTCCCGTCCCGTTCCCGCGTTGGTTTGGGGGGACCTTTAGAAAGTGCGGTTTAGTGAAATGTATTTTAAATTACCATTCAGTGCTTTGCATGTCAATGTCATCTTAAACGAATGCTTCCTAGGTTGGTCTGGTGATTTCGGGGCACTACCCGCCCAGTTAAATGCCATTCCGACTCTATTTGATATAACAAACTTAAGCATGTTCATTACGGAATTTCTTATGGTAGATCCCCCAATGGATGCTAGTCTAGTTCTCTAAAAAAATAAATAATATAAACACACATAAAATACACAATACACGTAAATTAAAGCGTATATATTAGACGTTTATAAATGGTGTATTAAAAACGTATAATAGACCATTAAATAACCAACATGGAAGATATATTTCAATAATTTTTATTTTAGTGTACTAAAAATTAAAACAAAACAGGTGTAAGGTGTGACATTAACCTAATCCAAATGTTTGAGCCATAATCATTCCTTATAAATAAGGTATAATAGGGGTTTTGAGATCAAAACGAAAATTCCCGCAACAGGTTCAGCGGCCATTTTTGCCGACTTCATCAAATAAAACATCAACAATCCTAATCTAATATATATGTAATATGTATAGCTATTGAAGTGATATGAGCACAATTAAAATAAAGGTAAAAAGTAGGTACTTACTTTATTAGCAGTCGGAAAAACAATGCACTGCACAATATTTTACAACAAGAAACATGACGCCGGCCGACGTTTTGTTTAGCGGCTTTCGGCGGCCATTGAATTTCATAAATCACGTCGAAGTGTCGAAGGTCACAAAGCCGAGGAGAAAAGCGACTGCCGCGCATCACGTGTCGTTATTGTAAGGCTGTTATTGGCTGTTATTGGAATAATGCCGAACGGATGAGTAAAGGCTGGTTTATAAAGACAACTTTAAATTTAATTTAACTTTAATTTAACTTTAGTGTAAGATCGTTGCACACTAATATATAGGCGCGTTTATACACACTTTAAGAAAACTTTAACTTTAACTTTTATTTAAGAAGTTGGCCAACTTTTATCTTCTTTAAGTTAAATTAAATAATAATGAAAATGAGCATGCGCGAGCAGTGTAACCAAACTTAAAATTCGCCTAGACCGAGCTATCAACTTTAATCTTTAACCCGATTTACGTAACAGAAAATTCGGATATCTTTATTAATTATTTTATTTATTTAATTATAACAAACCAAGCACAAAAAACAGCCAAAACCTTGTCAAAACATAAAAAATGGTTTAATAATTAATACCAACCCAACGAAATTTTCGTGTTTCTGCGCTTGCGTAAGGCAAATGTAAATATTCTTTATAAATGCTCAAGAAATTCTTAAAGTTAAAGTAAATATAAATAAAAGTTAAATTAAATTTAAAGTTGTCTGCATAAACCAGCCTTAAATTTTGTAGATTATTGGTACATTTATTTTTAGGGAATTTTAGACAATATTATTTATATGTAGCACAATATTTATAAATATTAACATCAAATTAAAATTATAAAAAGATTATTACAAAACCAATGATTTTGTCATAGGACAATGATAATAATGATTTTAAAGCAATAATAGTTAGTTTTCTATTAAAAAATAATCTATAATAGACGTAGATTATGCTTTAGTTTCACACGTTGAAATTTTAGTAAATAGTAAGAAAAAAAAACGTTTTTAAAATACTCGAAAATAAGCGTGTTTCATGAGGTTATATCATTAATAATTCTTAACTATAAACATATTTTTTGTGCATTTTTAAAACACGCACATAAAATAAATGAGACCATAATATAAAGTAAAATATCATTTTTTTTTTAATTTTATGATATCAAAAGATGATATGACATACGTTGAATATATGATTAAAATATGCACGTGATTAAAATATGTTTAATAGAGGTGTAATAAATATACCAAAACCAAAAATACACGATAATATCGTTTAATAAACGTTTATTAAACGAAAATGCAAATTCTTGTGTTGCTTGGGTACTTTTTACTTGAAGTACTTTTTTTTACTTCAAGTACTTAAATAAATACTTCAAGTAATTTACTTGGTCAAATCAAGTAAAAATCCAAGTATCTTCATAAAAACTAATCAAGTACAAGTACAAGTACCTCCTAATAAAAAGCACTTGAAGTAAAATACTTGAAGTACAAAAAAGTACTTTAAGTAAAATTTTACTTAAAGTACTTCAAGTTTTGACAGCTCTGAAAAGTTGCCTTTTATTTTTATTTTGACACAAATGAGCACTTATTTTTATTATAAGGTGGAAATAATACCAGATTTACATCATTTTCTGTATCGTTGTCACTTGTTATTTCGTACACTAAAGCCATTTGACATTAAACCTAAAAAAAATGAAACACAGAAAGTCTTTTTTCACAATAATTCTACTACTGCGGATATTTTCACGTATTCGCCAATTTAAACCTGCGGCAATTTATCAGAATATCAGTATGGTTCTATTTTTATTTGACAAAATTAGCTAAGTAATATAATTGCTATTTTATAGCAGTGTTATCTCTTGCACTAAACTGCTTATCAGTTTTTAAATTTAATGTATTTCACACCTTTTTGTTAATTCTCCAGCAAATATTTTAGGTATTTTTTTTATTATGCCATAATAACTTTTCATTATTCTCGAAATCTTTTTGTCTTAATAGGTTAGATAATGATAAACTAACAACCTTGTATATGAACAGTTTACTTGCCCTATTTAAATTCATTTACAATTTTTAGTTTTGTTAAATATAATAATCGGTATTAATTTATTAGTTATCCAACTATTCATTCCAATATCCAGATATTCTAATTTACAAGAGACTTGAAACAGAGCAACCGTAATTATTGCTCTCTGATGCATCCCTTTTGCAATTTATCTGGAAAAGCTAAAAACTGTATAAAATTTAAAAAATATATTTTTTTCAAAATTATTAAAAGAATATGCAAATCGTAGAAAAAATGGGCCCTTTAAGGTTTTCAAAGATTCCTTATGAGGATTATCCTATTGCTTCTTTACCCATTAACGATAAAAAAATAGGAAGGATCTTTTTTAACTCATTTTTCCAGTAAAGCGAAGATACACTGTTCAAAAAAAAATAACGGAACACATCTTAGTCCATTTGTAACTTTTAAGGCGTAAATTACATTTAGATCAAGCTTACATAGTTTAACAGACACACATTTTCTCGCTGTCATTTGATTAATCATTTATTCCTAGGAAAAAACTTACAAATTAAAAAAGGTACAAAAAATAAAGTGTCAAATATAATATATATACTTTATAATTCATCCTCCCAAAAAAATATTTATATAACTTTTTATAAAGAAATTTTATCTGACATGAATTATGTATTTTTTACAAAACCTTTAATTCACACAAGAAATCGTTTAAACTATAAAAACAGGTTAAAATATTTACCAAATAAGTCGGAGAGCGCTAAAAATAGTTGACCCTGATGTAACTCTTTCAAACTGTAAAAACGTCTTAAGAAGGATACATCTTAACAATGATAAGCCCCTTGAGTTTTGAATATTATATTTTTTAAGTAACTTCTGTAAAAGGACTAATAACAAATTTTTGCGAGGTAACCACAACATACTGGTATCACAGCATAACTAAGAGCAGCACAAGGCGGGAAACTACGGCCATTTTTCTAGGGCAGGATTCAGCCGCGATTTGGCGGGAATATAATTTGTCATTTTATTTAAATTGTAATCGTTTCGTGTGCGTTTCTTTCGTCTTTTGTGCTTAAAAATATCAAAAGCGTCACCAAGGAGAGATCGTATTGCCTTTTAATTATGCTGTGCCACAAGTAAATACTTGTGGCACAGTAATATCCTTCAATTCCTTAACAATTAGATATTCATTAAAAGAAAGTGATAAAGTGCCAGTATCTTCATTCAGTCCATTCGCGCCGCGAAAATTGGATCCAATTTGGGGTTCGGGGCATAATGTTTTTCTCAAAAACGGTTTAAGTTATCGATAATTTTTAAAAACTATATGAAAGCTAACACTTAAATCTCGGCTTCTGCTGTAATAGTTTTTTAAATTTGGGTTTAGTTTTTAATATTTCCTTGAGTGAAAGTCACCCTAAAATCGGTTATGTTTAGACACTATTTTGTTTTAACTCGACTCATATTTTAAAAATCCGTTACAGCAGAGGCATAGATTATTTCTTTACCTTTAAAATGGTGTATGATTTTGTCATTTAAGTGAAAAATAGTTACGAAAAACGTTATCTCAACTAGGCTTGCAATCGGAAACAACATCGTATCGACACACCGAATTTGGAAGAACCTAAATAAAATATAATATTTTTAATGCGGCTATACGAAAATTGTGGTAGTGGGAGTTTGTTAGTCTCCGCCCACCGTATCCGCGTCCTTTCGCCTGACCCCTAAGGTGTAGCGTAAATGCACTCTTAACGCAGAAAACTTAATTATAGAATTATTAAACTCGCAGTTTCATTTTACAAACAATAGGTCCAAATTATGACATAAATTTTAATTCTAAACAATGAATCTTTATAAAATTCTGATCTAAGTTCCAAATGTAAAGTTCTTCATAAATGGCGATTTTTACCAATTTCGTTGTAACTAACACTGCACAATACTGTTTTGAGGAAAATTTGGTAACCTGCCGTTTCAGACCGTGCAGACGATAATCCCAAAAACACTGTTTGTACTGGGTTAGGCATCTGGTTTCATCTATTTATCATAGTGCACTGTAGAAATTATATTAATTTTGTTGTTGACAGTTTTAGTGACACATTTCTATGTGTGAATATTTGCAATTTAATTTGTCATGGACAAATTAACAAAAAAACAGTTCATATTAGGTAATTTAGTTGTGCAAGTGAAAAAAATATTTCGTTGCGAATTGAATGTGGAAAGACACGAAAAAATTTCAAACCATAATAAGGTAAGGAGAGGGAATGTTGCATCAAGTTTTCGTGGGGGTATACGTACAGTTAGAATACCTAAAGATACTGAACTGGTAAGACAAGCTGTAGAAGGAAATCTGAATCGATCTGCATCAAGGCAGTCACTTGCGTTGCACATTTCAATAGGACATTGCGAAGTATTCTGCAATTTGATTTGCACTTTCACCCATTCAAAATTCAAGTTGTTCAGAAGTTAAGAGAAGTTGACAAACCACTTCGTATTGCATTCTGTAAACAATATTTACAAATTTTAGAAAATGATGAAAACCAATTAAATTTCTTGACTATGTCAGATGAAGCCCACTTTGTGAAGAGGCCAAATTATCGTTACTAGTCCGACGTAAATCCGCAACAGCTTCATGAAAGACATCTTCATGATGAAACAGACACCGTAGGGTGTGGTGTTTCAACGTTTGGTATCATAGGGCTATATTTTTTGAAGAGAATAACGAAACTGTTACAATAAACTCTGAACGTTTCATTGACATGTTACGGGTATTTTTACGGTCCGAATTGCGAAGACTGGGACAAAATCATATTTGGTTGTTCCAAAAAGACGGAACCACAGCACGGCAAACTCGACTTTTGTTACAAGAAATGTTCCTCGGTTGCTTAATATCAAAATTTGATGACATAACATGGCCAGCTAATTTCCCCGATTTGACGGCTTCCGATTTCTTCCTATGGGGATATTTAAAGGAAAAAGTTTATGAAAGGCGTCTCTATACCATCTAAGAACTTATAATTCGTATTTCAGAAGAAATAAATAATATTGAAGAAGAAATGTTGGAATGAGTTATGAAAAATTTTATACAGATTACACAAATGTATAGAGGTCGAGGAAGCCATTTGAAGGATGCTATTTTTAAAACATAACCTGCACATATTCATTTTTGTTATTTATCACATTTTTTTTTAATAAAATGTTTTTTAGTCTTGTATCAGATTATTAAAAATAGGTGCCTAACCCTGTAAATATAACAATTTTTGCTCCATTTATCCTATACGGCCACCTATCCTAGGACATGCTGTATACTTGTATACAGTATTGCAAGTGTTGCAACAATAAGCAAATTTAAAATTCGCTGGGATTATAAATAATCGTAAATAGTTTAATGGCAAATAAATCTAAACGAAACCATACAAACAACGTAAAAATACTCTTAACCAGTTGCATCAACAGACATGGCGTTAAAAATAATAGTGGTATTGTAAACCGACACTTTGCGCCTGGGTAATTTTAAAATTAGGTTTTATGTTACAAAGTGCACTAAGCATATTTAACATTAACCATTGTTTTATTATATTTATTTGGTATTATTTTCAGTAGTCTTTGCTTTATGTCGTACTTCTGGTTATGTTATACTATTTAAAGTATCCTATTACGGTTTTGCCACTGGCAGGTTTGTGCAGATTTGTTAATCTGTTAGTTTTGAGCATCAAATTAATGTTACTTTCTATAAGTTACATCCTAGATCATATCCACAACCACTTGGGATTCATTTCCGTCATTTAAAATGAGTTTTGCAACTTTGAATAATTATTTCTCTCCATTTCAATTATTTTTGAGTCACTATTTTTAAGACACGCGCAAATTTACCCCTACTAACGCACTGTCAAAATTTCCTGAATAATATGTTTCACTGTGACATTTCATAGCCATCTAAGGCGAATATACCATAATAATCCAATTCCTACAGACACTTGCTTTTATTTTCGAAACCTTACTATTTAGGTATAGAAACATGATATTACAACATTAACAAGGGATTTTAATTGCCTTTTCTAATATGTCATAATATACAGGGTGTTTCATTTTAAAAAAATAACTTTTCTTTATTTTTGTATCTCACGGTAAAATTACTAATTTTAACCAACCCTGTATAATGTAGAACAAATGTTCTTAATTAAAAGTAATATACAAGACCTTCCTAAATTACCTCCAAAATTTAAACTTTCTACGAATCTCAGTGACGTAGTAATAAAAATTTAATTGGAGCTATGTTTTGAAAAAAAAATAGAAATAAATTAATAAGTCAAAAACTACTAGAGGTAGGGAAAGGAAAGTATTATACAAAAATAATTGGGGGCTTTGCAGCATATGTTTATGACACCACAATAAAGATCTCTACAAAAATCCAGCTTGGTCGAAATTTAAGTCATAATATTTATTTATTGGGATAGACTCTACAGGAAGAACAATATATTATTTTCGTGACTTTAAAATATCAGATTTTGTTTTTTTTTATCTTTAACCAGTTCACGAAGGCTTAAAACCTAAGTATTAACGTACCGTGAGTGTCTGTGAAATAACATAGGTCTTAAAGATTTTAAAGTTTGGAGGAAATGAGAATACATCTGCAGGACAATACGTTCCATAGTCTGAGGAGTCTAGGGAATAAAGGAACAAATAAAATGGGAAGTTCGGAGCTTCTCAAGAGATACCGTAAAGGGATGCATAACGGTAGCACAGCGTGTTGTTCTACTGTGAGATGCAAGAAAAAGAATTATATGATCTGATTCCTCGGAGCAAAAGCCGTAAAAAACGTTTAAAAGAGCGAAACCTTTGTTGTAAGAGTGGACCCATTAATGAGGCAAGTCGTTCTTTTTGTAGGGAATCAAGAGTGCTAAGAGTTGTGGGAGACATCATTTCTCAGACATAGGTATAATGTTCCAGAGAGGATCCAATTTGGGATACCTATATAGCATATATATTAGAAGAGGAGAGATGCTTTATTGTTTGAAACATTAATCCGAGCTTTTTAATGTTTAAAGAAATTTTGTAATTTTAATTTACATTGGCATACTAAAAATTTTAAGTGCCACTTTTAAATTAAGTTATTTTTACTAAATAATAAAATAACATACAAGACCTTTTATTCCCATTCATTTCTAGTTTAAAAAATTAATTTGGTAAATTTATTACATTTATTAGTATATGATTTATTTACCTTTTTCTCAAGTTGTTTCTTAAGTCCGACAAGCTGTTCTAAATCATCTTCGTGTTGCTGCTGCAGTCTTCTTTTCGTAAACTCTAATTCTTTTATGGCCCTTTCGTATCGTTGTTTGTATACACCATCACCTTCACCTGGTAAAATTAAAAGTCATTATAACCCCTTACCAAGACGTAGCATAAAACACATTAAACGATAGGCATCATTTGTTACACTTATTGAATATTTCGATATTTTTAAATTTATTGCTCCACCCCCACGCAATAAAAGCGTATTTTATGCATATTAAATTATATGAAAGAGTGAGTGGGATACATAAAGTAAATACTAACATGGATTTTAAATATTAAAACGCTGTTATTTACAAATAAACATAAAAAAGAAACTTTTGGAAGGTCCTATTGTCAGCTAGGGAATGCAAAAAACCGCCACAAATAAAATATTGTGTTTATATTTTCTGATCCACTATAGTACTTGGAAATTTTACACCTTTAAAAAATAAATAAATATTCTAAACTGTTTAAATAGTGAGAGATGATATGTTCTGAGCCTCCTCGGAGGAGCTTTATATCTCGAAATCTTGACGTCATACATTAATTAGGAATCTTGGGCGAGGCTTATTTTAGAGTACTGCGCATGCGCTAAAAAAATGGCGCCTGTCACCTGTCATATTTTGCGAACCACGTGACTTAGGAGATTTAGCTACGTGGATGAGTTGTATCTTAGGGTCTTAGCAAGCGCTAAAAAATGGCGCCTGTCACCCGTCAAATGTCACCTGTCAACTGTCATATTTCGCGAACCACGTGACTTAGGAAATTTAGCTTACGTGGATGAGTTGTATCTTAGGGTCTTACGCATGCGCTAAAAATGGTGCCTGTCACCTGTCAAATGTCAGCTGTCACCTGTCATATTTCGCGAACCACGTGATTAGAACCCTTACGTGGATGAGACATATCTTAGGGTCTTACGCATGCGTTAAAATAATGGCGTCTGTCAAATGTCATTGTCAAATGTCTAACCTAACATGTGGGGGCCCCTGCGCTTAAGCACCGGGCCTAGGGTGTAGACCTGGGGCTTAGGCGTGGGACTCACCATCTATGTAATTAGGAATCTTAACCTAACTATATTTATGTCACCTGTCATATCTCACAAACCACGTGACTTAGAACCTGCTTGCGTAGACTAGACCTATCTTGGGATCTTACGCATGCGTTAAAATAATAGCGTCTGTCAAATGTCACTTGTCAAAATCAAATGTCAAAACCATGTGACTTAGAACCTGCTTACGTGTATGACATATATTTTAAGGTCCTACGTACGTTAATTCCACCTGTCAAATGTCATCTGTGACGCCCTGATAATGACAATGGCAGTTAAAATCGAAACGTTGTTTACTTGGGCTAAGGTCTTATATTACACGAAAAAGTTATACCGTTCGGAAGTTATCGGTTGACATCGGAACCCCGATGATGAGGATGTTTAAATAGTAAAACGTTGTTTAATAAGTACTTAGTGTAAATATACATGCAAAAAATAGCGGCTAGCAATCTAAAAAATAATTAAAAACGCATTCAAGTTACGGGTAATCAGCGGTATAAAATCAAATAAAATTAGGCTGACTCAAACAAACTCATAGCGCTCGGTTAATATCTTAAAAAATAAGGTTGCTACCCCTAGAAATTTTATATTAAATATGTTTCTTAACCCATAATACACAACCAGGTTAAATTATACAAATCGGATTGATAGAAATATTTTATATCTGGGTTTTAAGTCAAAAAACAGGAGCTAAAAATTAGCAACTAATACATTTAAAGTGTGTAAATTATGAGGCAAATACACTAAAAAATCTTTTATTCCAATTCAGGATGTTAAAACATACGTATTTGTCGTTTAAATTTAATATTACCATAAAGCCCTTTTGGTAACACTATGTATATCTTTTTATTTAATATTCGATTGAAATAATTTATTTTTATTCTAATTCAGTATGTTAAAACATACTTATTTGATGTTTAAATTTAATATTATCTTAAAGCCTTTTGGCAACACTATATATAACTTTTTACTTACTAACAGATTTAGATAATTGTTTTTATTCTAATTCAGGATGTTAAAACATACATAGGATGTTAAAACATACATATTTGATGTTTAAATTTAATATAAGCATAAAGCTTTTTGGCAACACTATGTATAACTTTTTTATTTATCAACAGATTTAAATAATTCTTTTTATTCTAACTCAAGATGTTAAAACATACATGGTCCAAATTTAATATTGGTATAAAGTCCTTTTGGCATCACTACGTATAACTTCTTTTTATTTATCATATGATTGAAATAATTCGTTTTTAAAAAATTCTAATTTTTCCCACCTCTATCAAATTATAGACTTTCGGTAAAATAGCTAAGCCTTAATTAAAAACATTTATACAATTTAACAACTTAACTTATACAGCGTTTTAACTAAGATTAAAGTACAAACTATAGCTTTAAATATTCTTTTAAGTAAATCATTAGTAGTTTAATTTAAGGAAGTATACGTTTCAATAAATAGTTAGACAAATCATTAGTATTAGAATTTTAACGGTAAACATGTAATACAGGGTTACGGAATAGATGTTTCACTAATTGTTTGAAACAATCATTTAGTAAGTTTATTACATTATTACGACTTAGCCATCAGCATTTATGGTATGAGGTCAGAAGGGCTTTGTTTAACTGTATATTTTGGAAAATAAATAAACAAGATGCAATCATACAAAATTTTTATCTCTCTACCATAAATGCGCTTTCAACTCACAGAATATTAGGAGTATTAATTTTCATAAAATAAATGCAATGGAACATTAGAAGTTTATTCGCTTATTTCAAATAACAGCACTGTTTTCCAAATAACAGTATTTTAAATAACAGCCCTGTATTTTCAAATAACAGCACTGTTTTTCCAAATAACAGTATTTTAAATAACAGCCCTGTATTTTAAAATAACAGCCCTGTTTTTCCAAATAACGGCACCGTATTTTCAAATAACGGCACCGTTTTTAAATAACGGCACCGTATTTTCAAATAACGGCACCGTATTTTCAAATAACGGCACCGTTTTTAAATAACGGCACCGTATTTTAAATAACAGCACTGTATTTTCAAATAACAGCCCTGTATTTTCAAATAACAGCACTGTAGATTGGTTAGTTAAAGTGGATTATAATTTATTCATATCAGATACGCTTTAGATGTGTAAATGAGCATATCAACGTCCGTGACCTTGAGGGGGCAACCTTTTATGTCGGGAACGGGACAGGGACACGGGACATCTGTTCTATGACGTCATCGTGGTTTGTCTCTTTCTCTCTTTAAGGTGTTATCTTGTCTTCCTTCCTCCTTTTCTCTCCAGACGAGTCTGGGTCGCTAGCGACGCGAGAAAAGGAGGAAGGAAGACAAGATAACACCTTAAAGAGAGAAAGAGACAAACCACGATGACGTCATAGAACAGATGTCCCGTGTCCCGTGTCCCGCGACATAAAAGGTTGCCCCCTCAAGGTCACGGGACGTTGATATGCCTCATTTACACATCTAAAGCGTATCTGATATGAATAAATTATAATCCACTTTAACTAACCAATCTACAGTGCTGTTATTTGAAAATACAGGGCTGTTATTTGAAAATACAGTGCTGTTATTTAAAATACGGTGCCGTTATTTAAAAAACGGTGCCGTTATTTGAAAATACGGTGCCGTTATTTAAAAACGGTGCCGTTATTTGAAAATACGGTGCCGTTATTTGAAAATACGGTGCCGTTATTTAAAAAACGGTGCCGTTATTTGAAAATACGGTGCCGTTATTTGAAAATACGGTGCCGTTATTTAAAAAACGGTGCCGTTATTTGAAAATACGGTGCCGTTATTTAAAAACGGTGCCGTTATTTGAAAATACGGTGCCGTTATTTAAAAACGGTGCCGTTATTTGAAAATACAGTGCCGTTATTTGGAAAAACACTGCTGTTATTTGAAAATACAGGGCTGTTATTTAAAATACTGTTATTTGGAAAAACAGTGCTGTTATTTGAAAATACAGGGCTGTTATTTAAAATACTGTTATTTGGAAAAACAGTGCTGTTATTTGGAAATAAGCGAATAAACTTCTAATTTTCCATTGCATTTATTTTATGAAAATTAATACTCGTAATATTCTGTGAGTTGAAAGCGCATTTATGGTAGAGAGATAAAAATTTTGTATGATTGCATCTTGTTTATTTATTTTTCAAAATATACAGTTAAACAAAGCCCTTCTGACCTCATACCTATAAATGCTGATGGCTAAGTCGTAATAATGTAATAAACTTACTAAATGATTGTTTCAAACAATTAGTGAAACATCTATTCCGTAACTCCTGTATTACATGTTTACCGTTAAAATTCTAATACTAATGATTTGTCTAACTATTTATTGAAACGTATACTTCCTTAAATTAAACTACTAATGATTTACTTAAAAGAATATTTAAAGCTATAGTTTGTACTTTAATCTTAGTTAAAACGCTGTATAAGTTAAGTTGTTAAATTGTATAAATGTTTTTAATTAAGGCTTAGCTATTTTTACCGAAAGTCTATAATTTGATAGAGGGTGGGAAAATTAGAATTTATTTAAAAACGAATTATTTCAATCGTATGATAAATAAAAAAGAAGTTATACGTAGTGATGCCAAAAGGACTTTATACCAATATTAAATTTGGACCATGTATGTTTTAACATCTTGAGTTAGAATAAAAAGAATTATTTAAATCTGTTGATAAATAAAAAAGTTATACATAGTGTTGCCAAAAAGGCTTTATGCTTATATTAAATTTAAACATCAAATATGTATGTTTTAACATCCTGAATTAGAATAAAAACAATTATCTAAATCTGTTAGTAAGTAAAAAGTTATATATAGTGTTACCAAAAGGCTTTAAGATAATATTAAATTTAAACATCAAATAAGTATGTCTTAACATACTGAATTAGAATAAAAATAAATTATTTCAATCGAATATTAAATAAAAAAGATATACATAGTGTTACCAAAAGGGCTTTATGGTAATATTAAATTTAAACGACAAATACGTATGTTTTAACATCCTGAATTGGAAAAAAAAGATTTTTTAGTGTATTTGCCTCATAATTTACACACTTTTAAATGTATTAGTTGCTAATTTTTAGCTCCTGTTATTTGTTAGACTTAAAACCCAGATATAAAATATTTCTATCAATCCGATTTGTATAATTTTCAACCTGGTTGTGTATTATGGGTTAAGAAACATATTTAATATAAAATTTCTAGGGGTAGCAACCTTATTTTTTAAGATATTAACCGAGCGCTATGAGTTTGTTTGAGTCAGCCTAATTTTATTTGATTTTATACCGCTGATTACCCGGTAACTTGAATGCGTTTTTAATTATTATTTTAGATATGCTAGCTGCTATTTTTTGCATGTATATTTACACTAAGTACTTATTAAACAACGTTTTACTTATTTAAACATCCTCATCATCGGGGTTCTGATGTTAACCGATAACTTCCGAACGGTATAACTTTTCGTGTAATATAAGACCTTAGCCCAAGTAAACAACGTTTCGATTTTAACTGCCATTGTCATCATCAGGGCGTGACAGATGACATTTGACAGGTGGCAATTAACGCTTACGTAAGACCTTAAAATATATCTCATACACGTAAGCAGGTTCTAAGTCACATGGTTTTGACATTTGACGTTTGACAAGTGACATTTGACAGACGCTATTATTTTAACGCATGCGTAAGACCCCAAGATAGGTCTAGTCTACGCAAGCAGGTTCTAAGTCACGTGGTTTGTGAGATATGACAGGTGACATAAATATAGTTAGGTTAAGATTCCTAATTACATAGATGGTGTAGTGCCCCACGCCTAAGCCCCAGGTCTACACCCTAGGCCCGGTGCTTAAGCGCAGGGGGCCCCCACATGTTAGGTTAGACATTTGACAAGTGACATTTGACAGACGCCATTATTTTAACGCATGCGTAAGACCCTAAGATATGTCTCATCCACGTAAGCAGGTTCTAAGTCACGTGGTTCGCGAAATATGACAGGTGACAGCTGATATTTGACAGGTGACAGGCACCATTTTTTTAGCGCATGCGTAAGACCCTAAGAAACAACTCATCCACGTAAGCTAAATTTCCTAAGTCACGTGGTTCGCGAAATATGACAGTTGACAGGTGACATTTGACGGGTGACAGGCGCCATTTTTTTAGCGCTTGCGTAAGACCCTAAGATACAACTCATCCACGTAAGCTAAATTTCCTAAGTCACGTGGTTCGCGAAATATGACAGGTAACAGGTGACATTTGACAGGTGACAGGCGCCATTTTTTAGCGCATGCGCAGTACTCTAAAATAAGCCTCGCCCAAGATTCCTAATTAATGTATGACGTCAAGATTTCGAGATATAAGCCTCCGGAGGTGGAGGCTCCAGAACATATCATCTCTCACTACTTGTTTACAATCTTTCGTTTGTGTTTTGACAGTTTAAAAAATTTCTTCCGTAAAATTTTTCCAGCTGCAATTTTTCTTGCAAACAGTTTTGTTCAAAATGTAAAGCTGCATTTTTTTACATTAGGGTTTACAAACTTTATGGATTTATTTGCAAAAAACTTATTTAATATATTTAAAATTCTTAAGCATAAAATAAATGCACAAATAAATTTTTTAGTTATTTATTTAAAAATATATTGAAACTTCGAGCATATACCTAATAGAGGCAACCATGCCACTCGGAAGTGCAAACAAGCGTGCAAGAGAGAAAGAAGAGTCACAGTAAAACCTTTTTTGTTGCTCCGCGTGCTGATATTGGTAGGCTGAAGTTCGGCGGGCCACCACGCCAACTAAAATCAGTACGCGGCGAGGGAGTTAGGTTATATTGTGATTCTTCTCTCTAACACGCTTCTTTGAACGGCCAAGCATCAATATAAATTCACCAAAATAGCCGGAAAGGGGCACTAAAAATTGGGCGTAAAAGAAAAAATGCAGCAAGAAAAATTTTATGCAAGAATTATTTTAATCTGTAAAAATACCTTAAGAAAAAATAAACTAGTAACTTTAGGGAGTGATTCAGAAATTAATCTTACAAATTTAGGGATACAGAGTCATGCAACGAGGGCTGGACAGAACCATACTTGCGGCTTTCCTTGTGTTACAAAAAAATATGTAATAGGATAATAGCCATTAACGTATTTTTTTTACACACCCTCACAATTCAGTATTTGAATACAAAAAAAATACGACATAAAATTAACATTCTTCCACCTTATTTACTGATTCGTTTGTAAAAGCGTCTTATTTTTTTTAACCATATGTTACACCTTTACAAATATGCATTAAATGAGAAATGTGTCGCATTTAAAAACTAAACAATAAACAAGGTGTCTCCTTAAGAAAATGTTAATTTTATATAATAACTCTTTTGTTTAAATATTCTTTTAGATTCTATGGAAAAAATGCACCAAATGACTATGTATGTCAATTTTTTTTTGTTATTCCAGAAGGTACTTGTGATCTTAAACTAAAAACCATCATCGAATTGTGCTCCCAATCCATCTTTAGAAATTGATTCTCATTGAAGCAGTGAATTTGCGATCAAATTTTCACTTTATTTGTGTTTTGGACTTATTTCTTTTCGTTTTATTAATTTTTAATTATCTTCAAAGTTATAATGTTTTGTTGTTAAACCTAGTCAAAATGTGCATCAATGTTTAAGGATAAATTCTGAACTACACTGTGGGACAAAATAAAAAATGTAAGTTTAAAGTAGAGCCAAATAAAGAAAAATATACCTTTTACTTCAATAGTTTAACTTACTAATAAATTTTTATAAAGTCGCTTTAAATTGGTTTTATTTTGAAGTTAAAAAAAAACACAAATAATGTTTAAATTTCTTTTTTGAGTTATGTCACTTTTGTAAAAAAATATGTGTATTTCTAGGCATAATTCAATTTTTAAGGACTTAATTTTATTTAAAAAAAAATTAGATCCTTAAACTTATGTCACTTTTAAAGAGGTTGTGCCATATGTTGTATTTAAGATCTTAATTTGGGATGGGACAGTGACAAACCAAAAGTTAACTAAAATGATGAGAAACTTACTTCCGTCTTCTTCTTCCTCGCAAATACCATTTAAATCCGACCTGGCGTATAACAACTCCATCTCCAATCTTTCCGAAGCTTGCTGCAGTTCCTTATTTTTATGCTTCGAGTCTGTTAGTTCTTTTTCCAGGCGCAGCCTTTCAGACGTTTCAGCATCGAGGCGTTCCGCCGCCAGGGTAGCTGTAGAATGTTCCTCGGCTAAGTCGGCCGTCATCTCGCTTAACTGAAAAAAAAAGGAAATGGTAACATAGGACTTCATATCTGTTTTACTAAATAAATTTGGAAAAGTGGATTTACATAGTGAATTTATGATGTCTAATTAGGATTTAATCCTTTTTAACCTGTTCGCAGAAGTAAACTACAAATAAAGAAAAAGTAATATTTCTAAACGATATGTTATAAAGCAGGATGGATATAACTAAATATCTACTGCCATCGACAAAGCTCTGGAAAAAACCGTAATCGTAAGGTACCAGTAACTAAATTTAACTCATCATAAATTAAAAGTAATGGTTTTCTTCTGAAAAGCTTAATGTATTTTAACCAGAGCAGAATAATGCAAATTTAATAATATTTTCATCAATTAATTTACCAAACTGAGGCTAGGCATGCATTAGGTTAACCATGTTACAGAAACAGCCAATATATTTACGAAATGTCGTTTAAATTAAAAATTTGTAGGTATTTGTGTACTACTAAGGCCAAGTACGACCATCGTTGAAGTACTGTTAACAAATTTGAACATAATTAAATTCCGGCGATCCCAAATGAATATTACAAGTATTTTAAAAATAAATGTAAGATTCCTACGGAACTACTGCAATGTACGTAATATTACATAAAATAAATATCCCTGATTTAATAATGTCAACATTCAATCAAGAAGCATTAAAAATATGTCAAAATAAACTAAGATAAAGAAAAAAATTACAATTTTAACCTCAAGTTTTGCTAGGACATGACATATCTCGTACTGTATTAAAAAAAGCAAAAACCTAGTAAATTTTTGTTATATATTCACACAGTGCATTCAATTATAAAATTTGGTACGCTCAAAATATCCGGTTAGGCGTAAACAAAGATAATACTATTATCTTTGGCGTAAAACAAAAGTATGTATAAATAATTATAAATACATAAAGAACGAAATATGTTATACATTTCATTAGTATTTTTCCTCTACAATTAGTTGTGTTAAATGATGCATTCAAATAGTTTGGCAAGTTAACTCTTAAAGAATTCAATTTAAAATAATTTGACTGTTATAAATATATATATATATATATATATATATATATATATATATATATATATATATATATATATATATATATATATATATATATATATATCGCCCCTGTAGAGCAAAAAGGGACCAAGCGCCAAATACAAAATTGTGCAGGAGAGCATAAAAACTGAATTTTTAAATTTGATACTTAATTTCCACTTTTTGTGTTTATTCTTTTCTTATAAGTTTTGGTGTCAATAAATGTTGCTATAATGGCTACATTCTGCCCTATTGCGTTTTTTAAAAAAACTTTGTATTGTCATCAAGAAAAGTGTCGCTTGGGCCCTTTTTGCTCTTTAGGTACTTTTAAAATTTGTATTATCTGAAAGCTTGGCTCCTTAATTGATACATCAAAACTGCTAAATTAACTGGGTTAAGTAATTTATTTATACAAAACTAGTATCTGTAAAAATTATTACAGACAAAAGCTCAACATAACATAAACTCATAATAAATCATGAAAATTCTTGAAAAAGTAGAGTACTTATAATTGAAAGGAAATAAAAAATTCCTGAAAAAGTAGAGTACTTATAATTGAAAGGAAATAATAAATTCTTAAAAAGGGTAAACTAGTAACATAATACCGAGAATTCTTGAGAACAATAAAGCATAACTTAATCGCCATTTGACTCGTCACTCTCACTTATATAGTCAGTGTTTTATTGGAGTATGGTAAACTTAAAAATTCGTGTTGGAGATCCTCTGGTATAATACCATCTCGACAGAGCTTCTCTAAGTCTTTAAACTTTTTTAAACTTATTGGTTTTTTCTTCGAGTAAGCCTTTGGAATAAGATCTTCCAGAATCCTGTTGCGCATGTACAGGTGTATGTTATGAGCTCCTTCAGAGGGTAAAAACGAATAGCGGAACTCAATCCCCAATATACCTTTAACAAACTTAAGTGCACTTATGCTTGCCCATTTCACAGGAATATGTTGATCGTCCCTACTATTGCTGGGAACTAAATGTTGGAGATTGTTCCAACTGTCAAAGTCACCATAGTTTAGTTTAGTTACCGCAAATGGCTCTGGTTTAGTTCGACTTAGTTGTATAATGTACGGCCACTGGGAAGGTGCCATAACCTGCCTGTGTTTTACAAAGGACGATATTGTGCTATGTATCGTATCCGCACCCATGTAAGTATGGCCCTTTAGCAAAAATTTTAGCTCTATACTTTCTATGGAGGTCATTTTTTGGGCATGGTACAGAAGCATCGAAAACATAGTTTTATTCTTATTTTGTCCTGGACAATTGTCGCAGTACAAAATAACCTTCAATTGGCCTGCTTTTCTCTGCACTAATCCATTGAGCCATTTGCTGATGCAAGTACTGATTTCCAGAGCACCTCTTTTGCCATCTGACTCGCCTCATACAAAGCAGTCTCCACGTTTTGTTGCGTTTTCATACACAGACAAGTTAAAAAATTGGTACTTCCTACTGTAAAATAATAATAAAGGCGCGTTGGCACCTTTTTCAGAACAACTCGGGGCCAAACACCATAACCAGAACTCAAAATTGCTAATTTTGGCGCTTGGCCCCTTTTTGCTCTACAGGAGCGATATATATATATATATATATATATATATATATATATATATATATATATATATATATATATATATATATATATATATATATATATATATATATATATATATATATATATATATATATATATATATATATATATATATATATATATAAATATATATATATATATATATATATATATATATAATAAAATCTAAAAAAAGGAACTATAATCTAATCATAACAACGTCAAGAAAATAAGCAACTACTAAATGTGGGCTTTGATTTAATGAATAGGAATACTTCAAAACAAGACAAATGCATTGCTTCAGGAACATATGGTTCAAAAAGAAACCCTGTTTGGTATGTTATAGTATATTACATACCGAGATGTAAGAAGCCCATTAAACACGATTTCGAAAGGCTTACCACTCGAGTTGTGTACTATACTTTTTCTACGACTTTATGATTAGTTTTTTTATAAATAAAAGCAGAAGATTATGTAAACTTTAAGTAACAATACAAATAATAATACAAACATTTGCGTTGTCAAGGCGATGCTATTTGTTTCATAGCCAGCTTTACGTAAAATCTATTGAAAGTTTTCAAGATTTTGGGGGCTCTGTAATGCGATTGTGGAACTGTTACGTAATATATATATATATATATATATATATATATATATATATATATATATATATATATATATATATATATATATATATATATATATATATATATATATTTATATATATATATATATATATATATATATATATATATATATATATATATATATATATATATATATATATATTACGTAACTGCCCTTACGCACAGTTTGGCTTCTTACAGTATAGTGTTTGTAATTAGAGATTTACTGATAAAGTAGACGGTGTGTAATTAGGTTCTTACTAATATAGGAGTAGAAAAAATTATTTACCGATGTAGTTTTGAAAGCTTAAATTGCTAAATAGGTGCGAAAAAACATAAATTCTGAAAGCCATTAGAAACTACAGATAATCATGATGCAGATAGTTTCTGGCAATAAAATTTGCCATCGTAATATTTTCATAAGGGTAGACTTCGCCCTCAAAACTTAAGATTAATCAAGATATCAATCTATTTGTCAAAACAAACGCAGATGGTTACCACGCTACTACTCTTATTCGTTTGTGATGAATTCAACCATTTGGGCATCTACTTAGTTTATTATTCTTTTTTATTCTAATCGAGAAATCTTTATATTCTATATATTTTACACTAAAGTGGATGATTTGCTAGTATGGTACATTCCACAATAATTCGTTGTTTTCTCAACCCTAATAAAATTTAAATGACAACCCTCAGTGGAAAACCCAACCATAAATAAGTTGCTGGACAAATATTTATTGTGTAGGCACCGCACCTTTTGAAAGGGTACAGGTCCTGATTACCTACTAATATTAATATCTTAGGTTAGCTTTTTTGAATGCTTAACAACACACACACGAAAATACCCTGACAAACTTCAAACGACTGATGAACTAAGACGAAAAGACTGCTTTATATTCAACACCTGCAATTTGCCTTTAACCTACATAATATACCAAAAAGTAGGTACAATAATAAAGGAAATTTTAAGTCCGGAGCTACATGCAGGGACCTAAAGTATATTAAGTTTTACGACTAACAGTAGCAGGTAAAACAAGAAATCAACAAATTATTGTGAAACGTACCACAATATCAGGCCTTGATGTACATTAATATTTTCTAGTGAAGACGTAGAATTACATTTTTCTGGATCCTTTTTACCTTTAACCGAAAGTTACATCTTCTAAACGTTGCAACCCTTTTTTGCGGAGACGAAATTTACATACCTTTGTATTTTTTTTAACTAATACATTTAAAAGCAGATTAATGATAATTTTTTAGTGAATATGACTAATGAAACTTTTTATCTGTCAGTTTCCAGGCAATATTTTCTTTTAAGCAATAAAAAATATTAAGTTTTTTTTTTAACTTGGCACATCCACAAAGGCCTAAAGCAAGGTACCCTGGATGTTTTAGGTGAAATAAAAGGTATAATTTATCATTGCGGAACTTTAGGATTTGGATATTTGGAGGAGAAGGAAAAACTTCTGCGGGCAGTTGCTTCCACAGTCTAAAGACTTTAGGAATAAAGGAACGAACAAAGCAGAAAGTTCGGGCCTATCAAGTTGGACTATAAAAGGATTTTAAAAGTGTCAAGTCCTGCCTAATGGGGAACTGTGAGAAGAAATTATACTGACTAATTTTACGGGGTAGAAGCCGTCGAAATACTTATAAAAAAGCGACAGATCCTCAACAGCTCGTCGATGGGCAAGAGAAGAAAACTTTCTGAATGAAATTACTGAGACGTTAATGGAGTGTAGTTCAGAGGTAGTAGTTGTTTGTATTGGTATCCACTATACCAAGTACATAGGCTTCATCCATGCCTTCGTGGGCTGGCAGTCAACTGAAAAAGCGATATGAAAATACTACCTCAAATACTGATCAATTTAGGACAGGAAGAAAGCTGCTGTAAACAAGGCTGTTACTATCCTGGTCAATGTACTTGGACACAACAAAAAAAAAAAGTTTTGTTAACATATTTATTAAAAATAAATATACAGATATATTTTTTTAGTTTTGATAAAACTGCTTTATTATCCCAATCTGTACTATGGGTACTTTTGATTCAGAAAAAAATAACATAACATTTGGCCCTCGTTTTACAATAAGATTTTTTTTTTTCTAAGTAAGGATGAATAGATTCTGACGTCAAAAGTGTCGGAATGTTTCAACACGCTGCTTCTTATATTATTTGACAAAAGTTAAAAAAATATAGCAAAAAATTTCAGATTACAGTTTAAATGTTATTTGAAAGGTTTTGTCCTTTATGAAAGTGATAATCCACCACAGGTTTGATTTCAAAGCTGACAGAGATTTTCTCTTATGCGTTTCTTAGGTAATATCCACAAATAATCACATACAACCAAATATAAAAAACATAAAAGTATTTAAATGTGTTTTCTTCAAAATTTAAGCTCTCGGCGTATTTTCATTCTAACGAAAGCTCTATCTATCCTATTCACCAACAGAAA
>JAHBCN010003263.1:125371-207595 GCA_019359885.1 Listronotus oregonensis | reverse complement strand
TTTTGTAGAATTTAAATAATAAACGTCTCCCAAACATAAATTATATTAAAATTAAATAAAAAAAAAAAAATCCCATAGGAGGGATATTTGAAATATAATATATAAAAACCTTATTTCCCAGAGGTTATATATATATATATATATATATATATATATATATATATATATATATATATATATATATATATATATATATATATATATATATATATATTTTATATATATATATATATATATATATATATATATATATATATATATATATATATATATATATATATATATATATATATATATATTTTTTTCGGAATAAACATCAAAACAAGGGACGAAAATTAAAATAAATCTTTGTTCTAGTTCCTTTGCTTTTGCATACACGTATCATAGAGTTTCAATAACATTTTTAATCCATTAAATAATATTCCCTTGTCTCATCCCCAAAAATGTTATTTATTAGCAGCTATAAGTTTTTTACCGTTCTTTAAATTGTATTTAAAAAATAGACTCAGGGGGCCAAATTTGGTCCATTAGGCGGATGGCGGTTTTTTACGAAACCACATTCAGCAATAAATATTTTTTAATTAGGGGTTTTTAAAAAACGATAAACGAGGATCACAAAACGCAAATATTCCAGTAATCTCTGACCTTGCAAGCAAAAGTTTCTGACTGGCGTAGAATAATAGCACTTACATAATACTTGGGCAAGTAAGTACACTTCTTTGAAATTATCCACTTTTATGAGTGGTAATTTAACAGATAACTCTTTAAAAAAGTTATTTATTATCCATTTCTAAAAGAACTATGAAAGTATTTATCGGTTGTTTTCTTTTGGTTTTTTTATATATAAGGGTGTCACTGCAGAAGATATTTTTCCATTGAAACGAAATAAATATCATACCATATAAATAATGCATGCCGTATAAGAGATGTCAAACGGAGAGTTAATATTAAAGAAGAAAAGGATAAATCAAGAGATTTATTGCAGATTTTAAATAAAAACTAGTAGAAAGTATGTCTTTTGCATCTACATGACTGGCACAGCAAACGGTCGATAAATGGGTTTTTGTTCAGATTTTGCACATTTTACGGAATTTAAATTGGGACAAAGATCAAAAATGTATAATGTACTGGGTCAATTATCTACGTTCTACTTTTATAAAAGGGGTACCACAAAATTTTATACTAACTATATACTTTCAAAAAGTAATATTAACTAAGGTTCGGGTTTAAAAATTTATACCCTCATTGGTAATTGGATAAAATAATGTTTTATAGGGTGATTTCAATCTTATGAATTTATGAAAACAACCACCCCTTATTAACATTTTAATTTTATTATAAATTATTTATTTTACTTATTTAAATCCCAAATCATTCAAAATTTCGTGTATCACTTATTGTTTTTAAGATATTGTCGTTTTAAATAAAAAAATCGTAGATATCTCAAACACTATAAAAGATACCAACATTTTTATAAAACAAAAAATTAAGCTTACTAAATTGTCTATATTAAAAGCTATATGAACATTTTTGATAAGATAAATAATAAAGGTGATATAAACAAAAATGTGATTTTGACCAAAAATTTCAGTCCAAAATAAATATATTTATTTATTTATTTATTTATTTTTTGTAGCAGACCTATGATGGCAGAGGTTGGTTTTATAAATTTATAAGATTAAAATCAGCCTATAAAACATTTTATTCAATTAACAGATAATGGTATATTTTTTTAATCCCGGATCTTAGACTATTAAACTTGTTCATAGAATCGTAGGTTTATATAAAAAAAAGTTTGGTAAACATTAATTTTATTTTTATATATATATATATATATATATATATATATATATATATATATATATATATATATATATATATATATAACTCTGGCGACAAGTGTGAAAAACGGCTCTGCACATTGCGCTGAACGCGCGACCTTCTTTTTGGAGCAGAATAGTGGGGGAGATGCTCAAAGCAAGCGAAAAGAAATGTTAAGCAACACACTGAGCTATTATAGTTTTAATGAGCGTATATTTTTGACAGCGCACTTTTAGGAAGTGTTATATTACTGCTGCGCCATTTCTACAGGATTTGTTTTAAATACTGATCTTTGTTGATTAATTATAAATTTAACGACAGTAAAAATTAGAAAATCTTAACACAAAAACACACTTTCTAAGTGAAGTATACCTTTTTGATGCAAAGGGAATTATAGTAACTTTTTTTTTAATAAACAGGTCAATATACTAAGCTTTAAAAAAAGTTATGCCGTCTAAAACAAGTGGGGTAGGCCGTAGCTGGCGCCCTCTACCAGCAACATTAAAAGTATAGACGAATTTGAATTTGTCGCTTCAAAGAACCTCTAAATCCTCAATTTTGTACCGCTAAGACATTTAGTTAAGAAATTATTACGAAAAAACGAAAACAAAATTAAAAGTTTGACTCCCTGTATCTAAGTTATTATTATTTTTGGGATAAGGCAATTTACGTTAATTGCATTATTTCGACCTAAGGAATCTACTGTTGCTCTGTGTCCCATTACTTCTGGGACACCCTGTATATATTCTAGCTAACAACAACTTGGTATAATTAATGTCTACTTTTTAAAATATATTTTATTTAGTAGTGTAAATATTGGGCTAAATTGGGCTAATAGTGTTAAAACATAATGATTGCATTATATTTTGCTAAACATATACATATTTAGTACATCTATACGAAGCCAGATGCCATAATCTAACTCATAAATCAGTTTTAATAAATTGAGGTTAATGGATGTTACATTAAAATAACTTGTTCTCGCACACTTTATAATTTAGTCAAATTGATTTAAAAAAAGGTACAGCATCTGAACGTTGATGATTTATAAACCGTTTGCATGACGTATTTTTTAGTTGAATTAATTATAGCATTACTTAGAATATACTTTTTATTGGTCTCAACCTATTATTTTGTCAAAGAAGCAGTCCTATTAGTAGATATTCAAAAAAATACAGTCCAACTTGAAAGGCCCCAAACTTCCCACTTTGTTCGTTCGTTCATCCCTAGACTATGGAACCCTTTTGCTTCAATTTTCCAAATATTTAGGTCTCGTGTAAATAAACTCCCGTTTACCATACGAGCCTTAAAGATTTAGACGTTTGTAGAAGACGGAAATACTTCTGCAGGCAGAAGGTTCTTCAGTCAACACTTTATACTCTAGGGATGAAAAAGCGGGCAAAGTGGGAAGTTCATAGCTTCACCAGATAAACTGTAATTCTCTCCAACATTTATTAAAAAACTCAATATTAAAATATATAAATTTGTAATCCAATATTTCAAGAAGTAGTCCAAAATTACCTTATTTCTAATGGACATGACATTGAGCATAAAAATTTAAAACGTTGGTATTTTTTTATTATCCCCTACAGTTTTTTTCGGAAACCAAAAACGAACACATACCGCAAATTTTGGAATACAAACTTTTTTTTGTACTTTACATATTTTTCCGAATAAACAACTAAAAATGCAACTTTTTGGTCTCTTGGGTTTATATCTAGCTTTGTTTTTGAAAAAAAATTAAAGCCACTTTAACTCATTCTAAAAAGGATTAATAGACAACATAAAATAAAACCCAAAAATATTCAATTACGACCTTAAAGTTAATAAGCAAGATAAGTCAAATAAGCAAAGTCAGTGGCGTACTTTTTTCTCAATAATATTGGCTGTGGTGCCCACTAAGACGCCACTGGTCCCAATAATTTCAATCCAGTTAGGGCTAAAAAGCGCCTTATTACTTCAAACAACTGTATCAAACTTCAACCAAATGGTTCTTCGACTTTTTTAAATTTAACGCCCTGTATCTCAGAAATGAAGCAACTCCGGACATATGCTCATAGAAACTTTTTTTTTATATAAAAAGACCTTATAAATCACCCTCTGAAATTTCGTATCGTAGATAGGAAACACCCTGTAGTAATATGCACTTCATTTTGCGGCTCTGGTTCGATGGAGACACCCAAATGTGGCCCTTGGATGACAAAACCTAATGAATGTTTGTAAAAAAGAAAACTATAAACTGTTTAAAGTATATACAAGTGTATAACTACTATTTTAATTTTATACCGATAACCTTTACTTATTTTAAACCTGTAAATAAGCAAACTTTCTCTGCCATCATCGTAACCGAATCGAACAACCAACGGGATCATCGAACCTTTCAACGATTTTATTTATTAAAGCCTTGATTTGACGCGAAAGAATGTTTTTCGAAAGTAATTATTACGCTGACCATTAATATTAAATGATCGTGAATTCGAGGTCAATTTATATTCGATTGACTTGCAGAAAGCGTCTGACATGGCCGACCTCCTGTTAAAAAAAATATTTGTATTGTTACGATTTCACTAAACGTAACTGAACATATAACAGTCAGCACGCAAGCAATTTTATTTTAAGTAATAAAAAGTCAAAAAAATTAAAGGAAATAATTTTTCTATAAATATAATGTTTTCTAAACTGGTTAGGTACGTATTTCAAAAAAGAAAAAAAAAGTTATCAACAAGGTTAGGTTACAACAGTCTTTCTCAAAGTGGGCGATAACGCCCCCTTGTGGGCGCTTGAAGCCTAGAGGGGGGGCGGTAAGGGGCCCAGAAAAAATTGAGGGCGCTGATGTGATTTAAGGGGCGATGGGTGATTTGTAACTTCAGCTACTTCATATTTTTAAATTTACTGAAATTAAAATCCTCCTACTACACAACATTTATTTATTAGTTCATATTTATATCCTATTTTATTGTATAAATATAAACTAAAAATATATTAAATATTTACTATTTTTAATGCGTTTACAACGTATTCATATCTTAAGTTATTTAGTAATAGGTATGAAACACTGAAAAATATTCGTGTCTTCAAGAGTCGCAGGTGAGATCCCCACTTCAGAAGACACATATTAAAAATAGGTATTTATAGTTGCAGACAAGCTGAGCACTTGCCGAATGCGGGATTTTTTTGTACCTAATCTAGTAAAAATAAAGAAAAAATAAAATTGAAGTTAGAAGGTTCCATTATAATTCATGTTTGGCGCGAACAAATATTGGACGATTTATTTGTGCAATCCTGTATTATAGTTCGTCAACGTTCGTGCGGTCCGTTTTTGCGGAGTGTAGGTGCGGGAGGGACAAATCCCAAATACACAGCCGCGGCTCGCAACCGATCGACGACTGACGTAACGTTCCGCCGCACTCATGCATCGCACTCGCTCGCCTCCCGCCACTCCGCCCGCTACCCCGATACTTTTAATACTGTAAAATTGAATTATTATTGCTCAATGTTGATTATTGTTAATTTTAAATAAAAGATACTGTTAATATTGTAAAGTTGCATTATTATTGCTTTCTCTGGTAAGAAAAGTCTCGTTTAGAATATAGGTTTAATTAAACTCCAGGCGAGACTAATATGTTATTGAGATTTTTAAGGTAAAAAAAATGGGGGGGCGCTACAAAATAACTGATTTTTAAAGTGGGCGTTAGACGAAATAAGTTTGGGAACCTCTGGGTTACAATAACACTAAAATCTTGGACTTCGTTGTCTTTATTTGTTAATTGATACACAAAGTTTTGGTTAGTGATGTATCTCCAACCGTAATCAAACTCCTAACCAAAACTATTTCCAAAAGCTACCTACGACTTATAAACTATCCGTTATTCACCGAAGCTTGACTGATTTTTCATGGTTCATCAACGGCTGCCAGATGTTCGGAATATCGATAATAGACTTGCTAAATATATTTTGGTTGTTTACAATTTCTACAGCTTCTTTAAATTTTCTTTTCCTTCGGTGGGTTTCTTTATGAATAATTTTGCTTCCGACCATTGTATGTGGTGTTGTTTTGACAAAACGTGTTCAGGAATCCCTGACTTCGATGTTTCACCTCGTTCCGTATGTTTTCTGTGTTCTTTAACTCTAACTTCGAGTGTTCTATTGTATGGACAGGTAACGACGAAAAACTTCTTAAAACATATAAATGGTCTCCGACGTTGTATCAAATTCACAATGGAGAAGGAGCAAAATTCCGCTTTACCTTTTCCCGACGTTCTAGTCAAACGAAATAATGGACATATACAAACCTCGGTATACAGAAAATCTACCCACACTGGACAATAATTACACCAGAATTTTAATCACTCTAACGAAATGAAACAGGGAGGAGGGGGAGGCAAGAGGAAATAAGTAATATAACTAGGGATCCTAAGCAGAAGGGATATTGCGAGAGACTAGTCAATAAAACAATTGAAAAATATCAAAAGAAGACACAAAAGCTCTAACTTAAACAAGAATCCACATAACAAAATATTTATGACCATTCCATATATTAAGGGAAATTCGGAAAAGATCCGCAGAATCGCGAATAAGTATAATATTAAAACAGCATTTAAATCTCAAACCACTCCACGAAGTATTCTTACTAAGACGAGACCGGACAATAATGTTTCAAATAATGACTGTATCTACCAAATTCCCTGCGAGTGTGGTGAGGTATTCATCGAGGAAACAAAAAGACCACTCGAAGTTAGAGTTAAAGAACACAACAAACATACGGAACGAGGTGAAGTGTCGAAGTCAAGGAGTGCCGAACACGCTTGGTCAAAACAACACTTCATACAATGGTCGGAAGCAAAAATTATTCATAAGGAAACCCACTGGAAAAAAAAATGAAGAAGCTGTAATAATTGTAAACAACCAAAATGTAGTTAGCAAGCCTAGTATCGATATTCCGAATATGTGGCAGCCGTTGCTAAACAGTGAAAAATCGGTCGTGCTTCGGTAAACAATGGATAGAATATAAGTCGTAGCTTTTAAGAATAGTTTTTAGTTATCACTTGAAAACGTTTGGAGATACATCACTAACCGAAACGTTGTGTATCAATTAACAAATAATGTCAATGAAAGTCCAACATTTTAGTGTTATTGAAAACATAACACTTTCAAGAAAACGTTACGAGAAATTTTTAAATTTCATATTAAGTTATACAAACTGCCCAATTTCAAATTTATTTTACTTTATATTACTCAAAAATTAAACCATATTTTATTCATACTGATAATATTTCTTTAATACACGCAATGGGATAAGGGGTTTTCGACCCTCTGGAATCTATCCTGCATGTTCAAATTTTGGGATTCCAAAAAAAAATTTAAAACTTTTTTATGACACACCCCTTATATTTAAAAGTCACATTTAATAACCTAAAATATAATTGCGAACAAAAACCTATTAAATGATAATAAAGAATGACTGCTCCCAGTTGACACTGTTACAATCGAGTATGACACCGATATCAAAATATAGCCTATTTTGCGTATATCTTTTCTGTATAATCATAAAGAACACTCAAAAAAATGAAAAGTTTTAAGGGCACACCTTATTTTTTAGTTGGTTTTTAAAGGCGTTTTAGTTTTTTCAATACGTTTCAAAAAATAATTTTGTACTTGTTTTTAATAACAACAGAATTAATTCAATTCATATAAGAGATTTGCTATGTAAATTAGAAAATAGTAAAAGGTAATAATAAGTACCGAAAATGTCTTAACTCAAAATGTCAATATTCTGTGTCTAGCGTGTATTACTATTTTAAATATATACTGGTAAAAGCGAAACATGTTTAATATTAACATTTTAATTTTTTAAAATAATTCTGATGATCAATATAGCCGCTAGACTAACAGAATATTAAATTTTTATGTTTTGACATTTTAGGTATTTCTTTTTACCTTTTTCTATTTTCTAATTTAAATCGTTTTTTCATATAAATTACTGTTGTTACTAAAAATAAATACTAAATCTTTTTGTTGAAACGTACCAAAAAAAAATAAGACGTTTTACAAAAACGAAGCAATAAATAGGGTGTCCTATTAAAAATATGTTAATTTTATAGTTTTTCTTTTGTTTCCATTTAAATAATTTTTTAAATACGCTATCAAATTCTACGAGAAAAAATACATAAAACAACTATATAACTTTTTTTTGCTACGAGGGAAGGCATATATATATATATATATATATATATATATATATATATATATATATATAATATATATATATATATATATATATATATATATATATATGCACCCTGATTACAAACGTACAGTTAAAAAAATAATAAAAAAGGACTTACCGTTTTAGCTCGCAACTCTTCTTCAGTCCTGTGCACATTCAGCAATGGCGTCACTCGAACCAGAAGTCTCCACCAAGGCCAATCCCGAACCAGCATAAACTTCCTCACATTTCTTTGAATGCATCTCACCGCCAGGTCCTGTAACTTTTTCTGCTGCAATTTTCTGCGAGCCAAGTAGCCTCTGCAATGGGCTTGTAGGAATACAACGACTCCTGCGAGTCGCTCATCGCGCTGTGCTTCGAGTTGGGATATAACGCCAGTACGGAAGAAAATCTGGAAAAATAAGAAGTATTAGAGATATTTTCCGTACTGTTGTTCAACAACATCGCGTATAATAATATAATCATTTTTATTAACAATTAAATTACCAGTGAAACGTAACTGTGGTAACAACAGTTGAACGTAACTATGGTACCTCTTTAGTTGTCACTGTCTTCAAATTAACAGTACGACGTTCGATTTTAAACTTAACTTTGCGAAGAGTTTTATCACTTTTTATAGTAAGGCAAAAAAAAATCGAAATAGCAGCAAGATTTTTTTAATACAAAATGCAAAAGAAGTGCTAAATGGATGACTGACACCATTAACACCCTTCGCAATATCCTCGAAATAAAAAAACAAGGCAATTTATTAAAATAAATTATTAAACTATTAAGCCTAACTTCCATCAATTTTATAAACTAAATGCATTTTCTTTAAAGCCCGTTGCAATATTGTAGGGAATTAATTAATTTATTCCAAATTACCTTTATTAATATTTTTAGAAAACATTTTGAATTTTATTTTGTAAAAAAATATTAATATAAACCGTTGCTGTTGGAGAATATGCCATTTTTCTATTTATCAACATGACAAAAATTGCTTAAACAATTTCCTAATACACATAAACCTACTATTAATTTTACTTTAGAAAATGAAATAAACTCATAACTTTATTTTCCTGATATTTTAATAAAAAAACGACTAACACAGTTTTGAAATTAACAAAAAGCCTACACAAACAAGCAGTTACTAAAATTTTTACCCAAATTATCCAATTACAAGTGCAGGAAGCGGCACATTGTCAAAAGCAAAGGCGGCCTCCAGTTCAAATCAACTGCTACTTTTTATGTTTTTTTTTTCTTTTAAAAGAGCACCGAAATTATATTCTTATACTGATACAACTATACTAACGTACTGTGGGTCTTAAGTGCGGTAAGAGAGTTTTTTTATCTTGTGACAGTCCACGAAGGCTGATGCCTAAGTCAACGTACCGTGGGTGTCTTCAGTGTAGTGAGAGGGAGTTTGTTGACACGGGACTTAAATTTTTGGAGATTGGGAGGAGAAGGAAAAACTTCTGCGGGCAGCAGGTTCCATAGTCTTGACACTCTAGGGATGAAGGAACGAAGAAATCGGGAAGTTCGGGGCCTCTAACTGAACTGTAAAAGGATGCAAAAAGTTGCACTACGTGTTGCTCTGTTGGGAGCTGCGAGAGAAGGAATTATACTGGCCAACTCCTCTGAGCAGAAGCCGTGAAAATACCTATAGAAGAGCGACAGATCCCCTACAGCTCGACGGTGGGCAAGAAGAGGAAGCCTTTCTGTGAGCGTTGGATTATTAATAAGACGAACGGCTCTTCTTTGAATGGAGTCCAGAATACTAAGTGTTGTAGGGGACGCCATTCCCCAGACATGAGAACAATATTCTAAAGAGGGTCTGATTTGGGATACATACAGAGTGTACAAATTGGAAGAAGTGAAAATATTTTCTGGCTCGGAAGAGAAATCCAATCTTTTTTGAAGCTGCCGAAGCTATGGATAAAATGTGTTTGTGCCAGTTGAGGTTATTCTCAAAAGTAACGCCGACAAGATTAAACGACTCTTTGTTCTGCAGAACTTGGCCGCTCATATGTAAGGGATGAGCATTTGCAGACTTTTTTCGCGACAGGGAACATGACTGTGTTTTCGAGGCATTAAACTGAACAAGATTTTTGGCGCCCCAATCCAAGATAAGTTTGAGGTCTTGTGAAAGAGATATCTGCATTGACCTGCGCTTGTTTTCGAAATCAGGATTACACGGTGGTTAAGAAATTGAATACTAGAGTGGAGGGTACTATCGTCAGCAAAACTATGAATGGGATTGATTGTGGAAGAGATAATATCGTTAATGTTAAAAGAAACAGCGTGGGTGCCAGCACTGAGCCCTGGGGCACCCCAGCATTAATTTGGTAGAAGCTGGAGGAATGACCATCTACACTAACTGATATACGTCGATTAGAAAGGAAACTGGAAAGCCAAGAGCAAAGCTTAGGTGGAAGACCGTAAGAAGGAAGTTTGTTAAGAAGCCCATCATGCCAGACCTGATCGAAAGCTTTGGATATGTCAAGAGCAACGATCTGGGATTCACCAAGAAACTCAAGGGACTTATTCCAGTTGTGTGAGACAAAGAAAAGAAGATCAGCTGTGGATCTACTGTGACCGAATCCATATTGTCTATCATGTAAGATCTTATGTTTTTCCAGATACTTTAAGATTTGGGAATTAATGAATTTTTCCATTACTTTGCAAACAACTGAAAGAAGAGATATAGGTCTATAGTTGGAAGGGAGACTTTTGGATCCTTTTTTGGGGACAGGTTGCACACGTGCAGCTTTCCAACTCTCCGGAGAAATGCCCGTGTCGTAAGAGATTCGAAAGAGGCGAGTTAAGATGGGTGCAAGCTCGGGAGCACATTTTTAAGACGATTGCTGGTATGCCATCCTGCCCAGACGATTTTTTAGTATTAAGAGAAGAAAGAATACGCTTGATCTGTTTAACTTTAAAATTATATCGGACATTTTATGAGAAACAGGGACAACTGTTGGAAGGGGAAGATTAGTAGGAGGATCAAGCGTAGAATTGGCAGCAAATTGTTTGGCAAGTAGTTCGGCTTTTCCTTTGGAGGTAGAGATAATTCCATCTTCAGAGATTAGGGGTGGAAAAGAATTTGTGCAAAAGTTCTGACTAATATTTTTGGCAAAGGACCAGAAAGCTTTACTGCCATTTGAGCAAGAGAGAACTTTATCTTTTATTCGATTGTTAAAATGGTCTTTTGCTTCTGAGATGATCTGATTATACTGATTTTCGCTTCGGTGCTAGCCTGTCGATTTTCGGGACTGGGGTTTTAAAGAAACTTTTTGTGGGCTTGAATTTTTAAAAGTCTGGCTTTGTCACAGGGGTTTAGAAAACCACGGTTTGTGATTTGAAGTTATGGGGTTCTTTTTAGTGTGGGGAATATAGGTCTCAATGCCTAGTTGAATTGATTCGGTAATTTGTTTACAAATTTCGGAAGGATCGAAAGTAGAAAAGCAGGTAGGATCCCAAGGGTAGCTGGCAAAGAAATCTCTCAGACCATCCCAGTCGGCCGAATTGTAGTGCCAGACGGTTCGTGGCGGCATGCTTTCAGTTGCCTCAAAATGAGTGGAGTAAGATACGGTGACCAAACCATGGTCAGAGCGACCAAGGGGAGCAGTTACTGATGCTTGATAGAGTTCGGGGTGGAAGTAAGAAAGAGATCTAGGGGGTTAGAATTATGGGTGGGAACCCTAGGAAAGTAGGTAGGTTCCATAATTAGATTGGTGAGCGAGTTGCTAATTGCGAAATTTTCTGCTGCTCTGCCTTGTGTATCAGTTTTTGTGGATCCTAGCCAATCCTTATTATGAACATTAAAATCCCCGAGAACGATTACTTCGGCCAATTTAAACTGGGAAATAATATTGTCGATCTTTATTGAAAGGAAATCAAAGAGCTCGTTGTAGGAATTGTCGGACGGGGACCGGTATA
The DNA here is from genome assembly GCA_019359885.1 of Listronotus oregonensis. NCBI lineage: Eukaryota > Metazoa > Arthropoda > Insecta > Coleoptera > Curculionidae > Listronotus > Listronotus oregonensis. The sequence goes on along the minus strand of JAHBCN010003263.1, from coordinate 195,630 downwards.
TACAGCAGATAAATTTGGTAGAAGATCTGAAAGAAAGTTTAAGCCAAAGAATATCAGGCCTACCCGATTCGAGGTTAGAAACCCTAGCACAAGCCAGGTCATTGCGAACGTAAGCACAAACGCCGCCATGGGGTCGAAAAGATCAAATGAGTTCATAACCTGGGAAAAGGAGGTGGTTGGTTGCTGTTTTGGGACTTACTTGGGTTTCGGTGAGAAATAGTATGTGGGGTTTGGAGGATTGAAGATAATGGTGAACAGAGTTTACGTTGGAGGTAAGCCCACATATGTTCGTGAAGGATATTATACTTTTCGATGGTGGCCCCCAAATGTACCCCTGCCCGGAGAACCGAATGGAGGGGTATTTTACCTCCGAATAACTTTACGTTCGGGTGTGCCATCATCATTATTTCCAAATTTTAGTAGAGTGGAAAAAAAGAGAGAGAAAAGAAGAAGAAAGAAGAGGAAGAAGGAAAACTAAAGAGGAAGAAGGAAGAGGAAGGAAGAATTCACACACAAAATTTGCAGATTTTAAAAAGAAAGGAAAACATCTACGGGTAGCAGGTTCAATACTCTGCATAATCTAGGGATGAAGGAACGAATAAAATAGACAGTACAGCACTAATACGTGTTGCTTTGTTGGAAGCTGCCAAAGGAGGAATTAAACTGGGTAACTCCCCAAAGCAGAAGCCATGAAAATACCGATAAAAGAGCGACAGTGTTCCTACAGCCAGTTGGTGCACAAGAGAAGGAAGCCTTCCTGTAAGCATGGTATCACTGATAAGACAAACAGCTCTTCTTTGAATGAAATCAAAAATGCTAAGAGTTGTAGAAGACGCCATTCCCCAGACATGAGTTCAATATTCTAAAGATACATACAGAGTATACAGATTACTATACTCTGTATGTATACAGTATACCACTTGTAGGTGGTACTGTCAGCAAATATTTGTAACACTAATGTAAATATAAACCTTTTAAAAGTTAACTACACTATGCTCATAAAGTGATTTTTTTAATAACGTTAAAAGTAGAAAGACGTATCCTAGGAAAAAACCGCCGTAAAGAATAATGTTATTTTACGTAAGAATTATCAAAAATGGATTAAAATTTGATCATTTAACAAAAATCAGGATTTTCGAGGTTGCCATACCCTCCCGGGATTTTCGGGAATAAAGACCCACAGGGATCTTGAGATTTTGGGATCCTGGACGTCAAACCTTATTTGTTACCAAAACGTTGATAGGTTTTTTATTTTTTAAAAGTTATTTTATTTTATTTTTTAACGTATTTGGCAAGTTCGGCAGGGTTATAGTCTGAGTCTGCACGAACCTAGGCTAAAGCGGTCCTTTTTAAGAAGTCGGGCGACTTAAAAATAATCTGTGAAAATTGTGTTTTTGGTAATATTACATTTTTTTTTGTAATTTGTAAGGTAATTTTATATTTGACAATATTGTAAACAATTCCTCCTTACCTATAAAAGAGTAAAATAAGTTAAAATTTTGTAATTGTAATAAAACATAAAATATAATTGGCCCATTGACCATTCACCCCTCAAGCTTAAAATGCTGCTTTTTTCAATTCATGACAGTAGGGACGAGCTCTTACCCTGAGTTAAACCTGTGTAATAAAACTGCACTTTGGTAAAATAAATTTTCTTACAAATAAACTTTAATGTCCTAAATTTCCTATAAATTTCTTAAATTCCCAAATACCCATAAATCCATGTTATTTATGCATAACTTTTTTAATGAACTTTAATTAGTAAATAATCGTTATTCGCGTTAATAACCAACACCACAACGATCGCTTTCATAATCATTATGACGAGATTTATACCATAAACAATTAACTTGCTTTTTACTTCCTAAACTGTTTTAACTACGTCAAAAATAAATAAAAAGGTTGCAGTTTTCATTGGATGGACATTAATAAAATCTTCCTAACTTTTAAAAGGATTTGTTCAGTGAGACAAACACTCTATTTTAAAACCATAGTGCAAAAAAATACTGCAACATAATTTTATCTTAACGAAAATTAAACCCAAGTAGAGTGAACTATTCAACCCTAAGCTACAATAAATTTTTATTTTAATAACAAACCTTTTTTGGTGCTTCTTCTACACTAACAGCAATATCACAAGACTCCGGACCAATGTCTTTTGATAAAGAAACACTAGGCACATCTAAAACAGTATTTAACGATTCCGAACTTGTTCTACTCAGAACCGAAGAACCAGTAGAAGTTACCTCGTCACAATCAACTTCATTGGAAATATTTCCCGAGTCATCCGAGTTATCCGAATTATAATCCAAATGCTTTTCACATTTAATTTTATGAGTTTTTTTCTTGGGATCCTGTTCTATCTCCAAAAAGTCATCTGGGTCAAGACAGTATTGAGCTTTTTCTTTTGTTACAACTTTATCCAGAAACTCTTTAGTTCTCTGTAAATCCAACTTTATGCTTGCAGGGCTATTTTTTCTAAATGTAGGTTTTCCGATATGCTTAGTAGATTTATCTATAAATTTCGGCTCATATTGTCCTTTTTTATCGCCAAAAGTGTTGGTCGGTTTTTTAGCTTCAGCAGTGGCATGTGCTAAAACTTCGTTTTTTTTGAATGTTTGGTTTCTTAGAATTTTAACAGGTGTTTTAGTTTTGTCAATCTCCTTACGCTCCTCCAGTTTTTTAATTACAGTATTAACTGCTTTATCTCTAGGCCCTTTAATAGCAACAAACGCTTCTTTGGGATCTACATCTTCAGCCGGTTGCAGCTTAGCAGAAAAAACCTCAGTTTTCTTTGATACAATTATCGATCCATCTACTTTATCGAATGAAGGTAGTTTGGTGGCCTCTTGTTTTGGTTTAGCAAGAGTGGAAGTATTTTTTGTTGGCTTAAGATTTAATTTGGACTTGTCCTTAGCTGACTTGGGATTTGTTTTGTTAATAATAGCCTCAGTACTGGTTTTGGAAACTTTATTTGCACTTTGTACTTTTGCTTTAACCTCTGTAGGTTTTAGGGTACTTCTAGTAATACTTTTAGTTTTATCAAAATTATCTGGTGCATCTTTTGGGCTTCTAATCTTATTGGCAGATTTAACAACAGTTTTAGTACCACTTTTGTTTTTAAGTAGATCTGGAGTACTTTTACCTAAATTTCTATCCGTTTTCTCGATCGTTTTTGGTAGAGATAACCTAGGTTTAGCTAAATTTTGCACACTCCTAGCCTTACTTATAGTACCGGTCTGCTTGATATTCTCAGTGGAACTACCTGTACTACCGATCTGTAAAGATAATCTCGGTTTGGCCAAATTTTGAGTACTTTTTGCTTTGCTTATAGTTCCACTTGAGCCTGAGTTTCCATTCGCACTACTAGCGTTACCTATTTGTAACGACAGCCTTGGTTTAGCTAAATTTTGGACACTTTTTGCTTTGCTTATGCTTCCACCATGCTTCCTGTCTTCTAAAGTACTACCACTACTATCTATTTTATCCAGATGGCATGGAGTACTTGGAAAAGTCTTTCTCAAGGTTGCATTAACAGGTATTCTGCTCGTGGACCCATGTTTCTTCGATAGGCTTAAGTTAGTAGTACTTACAGCCTTCGAGAGGGGAAGAGACTGAACCTGATTATCGGAAGGATTTGATTCTGTGAGACTATTTAGCCTTTTTATTAATTCCTTGACCTTTCCTGGAGACTCTGTTACTTCTGGCTGAGCACTCGGAACGTCTTGGGTAATCTTACTCGATGTATTTTGAGTTTCTTTTGATAAAATCTCGGAGGCAATAATATTTTTAGAGCTAACATTGCCTGCATCAGGTTTAGGCTTGGATTCGAATATTATCGGTACAATTTTGGTAGGTGTAGGAGCATTAATATCCAAATTACTCATACTTTTAGTCTTAGTTGGCAAGCTTGAATGACTTAAATCTTGAGAACCATTTAAACTGAAATTTGAATTTGAGTGATTCTTTTTAGAATACATTTTGACTCGATTATACTGCATGTCTTAGCCTTAACCAACTTTGGTATTCTGGTGCTCGTTTTAGACGTAGTTCCATTGGTTTTCGTCACTGGAGAGAGTGCAATTTTTGGAGTCACATCTAATAGCGACTCATTCTTAACCTCTATACGCGACGTATACTTCGGCTGCTTTAAAGGGGAATTTCTTCGTGGGGGAGGTAAAACCTTGGGAGGTAAATCAAGATTTCTTGGCGGCAAAGGGGGAGCTTCGTTTGGTACGGAAATTCTCTTCGGTTTAGGAGGGGTTTTAGGTGGTGGCTTTGGTGTTTTAGATAAAACACTCTCGTTATCTATATGACTGTCATTAATCTCTATATTTGTTATAGTCGAGCCTTCAAAAGTTTTAAATGAACACGATAAATCCATAGAGTTTTCCGATGGAAAGCTGCTATATTCGTTTAAAATATTATCAAAGCCACTTATTACAATTCTTAATTTTTCACTTTGACCCGCATCGCAATTATTGGCGGTCGGCAATTCATTTCCTTCGGTATGGGATTTATCTTCGACAATCTCTTGTTGCACTTTCTTTACTTCGAATGATGAATTTCTCTTAACACAATCAGTCTTATCTTGCTTTTGCGACTTTGAATCACCTCCGAGCCACTTTTTATGAGTCTCGTAGATTTTCTTAATGAAAGGCTTTCCCATGTACTTCGGTTTTTGCGTGGTCGCCATTTTTCAAGGTCTCTTTTTTTACTGGCGATTCATTCTCTAATTAACAACTTTAACACGAGGATTAATGAGCTTTTAATGTAGATCGACGCGGTCTGTTTCACTAAAGTCTTTACGGTTCAACGTTAAAGGCAATTTATATCGGTATAATGTTTTATATTGTTCTGATTTTACTTTTTATTTTAATTTAACATAATTGTAGGTCACTGTAATGCGAGAGTAATGTTGATTATTTGGGCATGGTCTGAAATATTGCACATGAAGCTAGTGGAAAGTTATTTACTCATTATAACTTGAGATCGTGTTGTGGTTTTTATTTATTTCAAATGATGAGGGTCAACTAGGTCAAACTTTTACTTTAATCATAATATATTAAGGTAATACTACCTGTACTACCAAACAGTGTTGGTATTTAACAAATAAGTAAAAAAAACTAGTAAAAAGCAAGATTGGATAATAGTATATTAAAGTATCAGTGGATATTAAGGTCTTTAAAACACACGCGATTTTTTGAGCATGACGGCGTAGCCACAGTTCTTGAAATAGAGCAAGTGTTTTAAAGACAACTTATCCACGAATACTTTTCACTATTCTTTTTATTGTTTTTAAAACATTTGTTATAGTAATATTTTATTTGACGTTATAACGTACTTATGTCAGATCAATATTTTTTTGAATGTCTGACATGTGCCAAAATTCGAGGTTAAAGGTTGGAAATGTCATCTTAGACTTTACATTTCTCGTGTTGTTGATTAATGTTCCATCGTAACTTTTAAAACTCGAGCGCAAGAGATTCTCGTCTCTCGCCTCTTCTCGTTTCTCTTGACCGAAATTTTGACACACAATGACAAAAAATTATAAGCTTATATAAAAATAGGATTTTTAATTAAAATAAAAAAATGGTATTCAGTATTAAATCAAAAACTATATCCAACAAGACCGGTAGGTATGTATATAATAAATAAAAAAAATAATAAATATTTTTTTTCGGTCCCATGGTGAAATTTTGTTGAAAATACCCCCAAAAAAATTCCCTGAAAGTTTTAGCCCCTAATATTAATATTTAGTACTTGTCCAAAGCGTGTGAAGATTTTTCATTTAAAAAGCACGTAAACTTTGATCCTTTTTTTTTTAATTTCTATAACTCAGCAGCATTTTATGTTATCGTCTCGTCCAAAGACGGGATTTTTAAAAACTGAATGCTGTATAAGTGTCCATTGCGGCAAAGTCGCAACTCACACCGGCCTGGTAGTACCTCGGGTAGTACGGGTCACTAAATCTAATTTTTTTCAAAAAATTCCGTTTTTCTGTCATTTTCTCATAAATGACAAGAGCTACACAAAAAAGATAAATGCCAAAGTTGTTGGAAACATAATTTCCTACAAAAAAGGTCCTAATAATCGAATTGCTAAGACCAACAGTTCTTGAAATATTTGCCTTTTAATTAATAATTTTACTATGAAATTTTCACAAATTATAATATGTACCTAGTATTAGTATAGTAAAATTGATTAAAGGCCAAATATCTCGAGAACTGTTGGTCTTAGCATTTGATTATTGGGACCCTTTTTGTAGGAAATTATATTTCCAACAACTTTGTCATTTGTCTTTTTTGTGTAGCTCTTGTCATTTATAAAAAAATGACAGAAAAACGGAAATTTTATGAAAAAATTAGATTTAGTGACCCGTACTACCTCGCCGGTGTGAGTTGCGACTTTGCCGCAATGGAAACTTTTGTAGAGCATTCAATTCTCAAAAAATCCCGTCTTTGGGCAAGACGATAACATAAAATGCTGCTGAGTTATAGAAATTTAAAAAAAGGATCGATACGTGCTTTTTAAATGGAAAATCTTCACACGCTTTGGGCGAGTACTTAAAATTAATATTAAGGGCTAAAACTTTCAGGCATTTTTTTGGGGGTATTTTCAACCAAATTTCAAAATGGGACCGAAACAAAATATATATTTGCATATATACCCACTTATTAGTATACAAATTGCCTCCCAAATGGCGTAATTAGGTACTTGTCGGGGTTTTCCGAATGAGGTAGTTATAGTAATAATCACATAAAATAAACTTATATACTTATTGTGATATCCATCATTTATTTTATGTGTTTTAATCAGTTTAGACCAATTAAATATTTACTATAACTATGGATCTTCGGAAAAGTTATTACTTAAAACCAATAGTTTTTAAACGGTGAACTTGCACAAACAAAAAGTGCAAATCGTTTTTACTTAGTTCTGGTTAGTTTTGTTTATATAAATAAGAAAATAAATAAAAAGTTCAGCACTCGTTTCTAGAGACAAAAAGGGCGTGTAATTTATTTAAAATAAATTTGTGGACTGATCTTTGACTAATTTTAGATCTAAGTTCTTTAAGAAGCCAGACATTCTTTTGTTTATTAGTAAAAAATAAAATTAAATAGTTAAATTAAAAAATTGTTTCCGATAATTTAATAAAATTACCTAAAATCAAGTTACACAACAACATAACGGATTAAGCTTAATCATTTAGAAAGTTTAATTCAAAAATTATAGATTATTTATGATAATTGGCTATATTTAAAGAAAGTGAAACAATTTTAACAGAGAATTACTGCATATACTAATAGATATTTTGACGTAAAAGACTGTAAGCTTCTTAGGATTATTAGGGATTCTAGGAAAGGAAAATATAGCTAACCCAATTATTGTTAATATAATTTAATCTTCCAACGTAATAAATCCTTAAAATGAATAAAATTATGTTTTTTTAATGTTTAATCGTTTATAACCAGTAGGGGGCAGGGATGTGGGAGGCCTATGATTTTTTTTTAAACATCTGCTTATTCAGTAAATGTTATTAATATTAAAAGTGTATGGTTAAAAAGAGTAATGACTACACCTGACAGCTTGGGGTCGCTGGGTTTGCAGTCAATGCGTAAAAAATATGATAAAATTATGTGTAGAGGTTTGCTTTTTGATCTATTGGGTTTTCTGCATCATATTTTCTATAAAAAACACTTAGGATAGGTGGTTTTACTGTTGTATGTGATTTTTTTTTTAAAAAAACCTTTATATAATAAAACAGGACACAGAAAAAAATATTGATTTCTTAAAAGACATGATTTTTTAAAAAAGTTGATATCTACAGCAAACAACTAATTTTAATGCTGTCTAGTCCTTGAAGAATATATGGAGTGTTTTTTAATCATAAGGATAACCCACAAAGGCTTGCATAAAGCCTAAGTAATGAATACCGTATGTGTCGATGTTTGAGATGTTTAAGCTATTTTTCCCGTTTGCCACCAATGTTCAAGTACCAAAATATGCAATCAATGAATTTTAAGGCACCTCTTAGATAACACTAGAGTGTCCCCATGAACGTTATAGATGTAACTACCCTCCTTGGACTACCCCTCATTATAGTCTTCTAATATTATACAGACACGACCCACAGTTTAACGTGGAAATCGAACCACATACACTGCAAGCAGTTTTCGTTTATGGCCGAGAATTCGATTACTAAAAACGCGCAATGTTGCAAAGGCCTTTGATGCCGTACTTTTTCTATTAAAAGTTTTTTTACTCTACTAATAAAAATTGTAATTGTTATTAGCAAAAAACTAAAAAAAAGCTATTTTGTTTTTTGATAACTAAAATACTATTAGACCTGGAGCCGAGAAGGTTTTTGCATGTATCATAGGCCCCACGTCGAGGCTTTGGGGCTGATAGACAACGTTATTCCCCACTTTGAATTCCCGGTATGACATCCCTAAAGTGTGATATGGTACTTTGTCACACTATTGCTCCACCCTGTATATTTCTTATATACACTTAAAACTGTGTTATGTTATAAATTTATAAATTATATCCTATACATTATTTAAAAATGTCTGTGTTATTGTCGCTCTATTATGTGTAGTGCTATGTAGCTTAACCTTTTTTCCGCTAATAGTGTGCAGATCCTAAAACAAATGATAACATTGTATTTTATGGGTAATAAAAAAAGGAAGATTTAAATAGTTTTTTGACGTAAAAATAGTTAAAATAATGCTCTTGTTTTAAATAATTTTTCTTGTTTGGGAAAATATAATGTGTTTCACCAAATATTTAAAAAGTTCTTTATGAGTTTTTAGCTACCTTCTCTTTCAAGGCAATTTAAAATAATTTTTAATATAAAAATATACTGGAAAAAAAAGTAAAAAATTTCGAAAATTAACCAATATCTGTATTTTTTAAGTCGTTCTAAGCAGTGGCGTAAGTAAAGTATTAGGAGAGGTGAATTTTAAAACGTGTAAGTAATATCCATGCCCTTGGATCATAGGCCCCACTTTGTTTATTGATTTATGACGTCAAGAAGGTCGCCAAAGTCCGCGAACCCAATATGCCATACCAATATGGCGTCACTTAAGGTCCGGCATACTGACCGGTTGATGGGGCAAACATGTCATTTTAGCAATGAAAGCCCCATTATGCCGGTCACTTGGCGATGCCCCAGAGGTATAGCGTTTTGAAATCTTTGTTCTACACTTTATTGTTAACAATGATCATAAAACAACAGCGTGGGGCCCATGATCCATGTTCACAGTGGAAAAATTACACATTTCGGTCAGTATGGCGAACCTTAAGTGACGCCATATTGCTATGGCACATCGAGTTTGCGGACTTTGGCGACCTCCTTGACGACATAAAACAAGAATCAAAGTGGGGCCTATGATCCAGGGGCATGGATATTAATTACACGTTTAAAAATTCACCCCTCCTAAAAGCTACACTTTAGGGATGCCATACCAAGAAATCAAAGTGGAAAATAACGATGTCTATCAGCCCCCAAAGCCTCGGCGTGGGGCTTATGATACATGCAAAAACCCTCTCGGCTCCAGATCTATATACAAGATAGCGGAAAATGCAAAAAAATCCTTAGAGAAAAAGAAATTTTCGATAGCAAACTTCTAACTTTCGGATCTCTAGCTTTAATATTTATAATTTTAATTTTGGTACTAATAATAAATCTTCGCGCGACCGTTTCGGGATGAGTACGCCGCGCCGCCTCTATAGTGAGTACCGTATCGAAATGAATGTTTTTAAAGCACTAAATTTTAATTTAAAAATTTTAAAAAATTATGGTGTCATTTTAACACTTAAAGAAAGTCCCATTGGAAAAAAATAATGCATTTTTCAAAAAGCTAGCTTATTGTTAATTAACTATTTTCTTTTGTACCTTTATCTTCATTGAAAGATGGATAATTGTTTAAATAATCACCCTATAAATTTTTCGCCTCTTAGGAGTGCTTTTTATGAAGTGTGGACTCAATAAGATGACGTCATAAAATTTAAAATTAGTTTATTTTGTTTATACCGAATTATCTTAGTTAACAAAATTTTACGATCTTTCATACTCATCCCGTTGTTAAGGATATAATAAGTAATATTCCCTTTGCCCTGTCGTCACATTATTATTGTTACCATAAAAAAGACGCATAATAGCGATTTTTTGTTCTTTTGAATAGCCCATCAACAAAAAAGTAATACAAACTACTTTTAATAGTTAAAATGATAAATTTCTACTTTTTACAATATCAATACGTCAAATTTATTAAAACAATTTTATTGTTTTCATAGCTTTCTTGATACTAATATGACTTTTTTTAATTTATTTATATTTAAAGCTTAAATATCTCAAAAATGGTTCACACAAATATCATCAATGTATATATATTTGAAATAAGAAAAAAAGATCTTTTATTGTAGCGCATAATATACACATTTAAAAAAGTTAAAGTTGCCTATATTTTTCCATTTTTTTATTGCGATTTTTTTTAACCGATAATTTTAAAAGATAATATGGAAAAAACCTACAATTTTTATATAAAACATTTTTTTGTGTCTTCAAAAATAAAGGCTCCAGAAGCCACGTAAATATAATCAAAGACCCTGTACATATCATAAATTTAAAGAAAATAATAATTATTGTACATTTTTATTTTAAAACTATTTTTTAAATATTCCTTTTATTTTTCTTTTCAATATTAATAAAAACGAAAAATCAAAAAACACAAAATTTATATTTTTGATACCCTCTAATATGTAACTGTCCTATATTTAATATTAAAACTATATTAAAACTTAAGAAGATTTTTAATTTTTGCCAAAAGTTACGTCAAAACAAAAACCACAACCGCTTAAAAATCAGTAAAATTAAAAATGCATTTACAGCAACACGACAATAAATCAAAAACAAACTCGAAAAACTCACGGTCAAATATCGACCGGGACCGTCGAGGAACACGAATCGCGAGCTTTAAACGAAACCGACAAGTCAAGATACCGTCTTCGAGGTGGCAAGTTGCAAGGACAAGAACTGACTGAAATTACGAAGTGGACCACGAAGACCGTGAAGCCGTCGTGGTCGGTGAAATTGCGGTGCACCAGCAACAAAGTCTGCACTTGGTGCTGCAACAACAGGTTGATGGTGATGGCAACGAAAAAGAGAAGCCGGCATTAGAGAAAAACGAGTTAAACAAATCAAGAACTGAATTTTAGTAGAATTAAAGTAATCTTCTTATTACAGATTAACAATTTAATGTTCTCATACTTTTGGCTGGTTCAGACTTTTTAACAAATTGAGTTAAAAGTTTTTTATCGTCTAAAAAAACGAGAAGTACTTATTTTTTTACCTTGGGACTGTCCACGATGGTCTAAGTACTAACTTACTTGGTCGTGAGTATCTGAGGTAGAGTAAGAGATAGTTTAATAACACCTGACTTAAGAATATGTTTGGAGAGAAAAATAGGACTTCTGCACACAGCAGATTCTACAGTATGGATACTTTTGAGATGAATGAGTAGGCAAAATGGGAAGTTCGGGGCTTCTCCAGATGGACGTGAAGCGACATGAGTGTACTTGTGTTGCCTTAAAAAATCAAATATTAAAAGCGGTTCTAAAATTAATCACATACAGGGTGTCCCAGAAGTAATGGTCGAAATAATGCAATTAACATAAATTTGCCTTAATACAAAGTTGATAATAACTAAGATACAATGTGTCAAACTTTTAATTTTGTTTTAGTTTTTTCGTAATAGTTTCTTCACTAAAAGACATAGCGGTACAAAATTGGGAATTTGGGGGTTCTTTGAAGTGAGAAATTTTAATTCGTCCATACTTTTGATGTTGCAGAGGGCGCCAACTACGCCCTACCCCACTGGTTTTAGATGGCATAACTTTTTTAAAGCTTAGTAAATTGACCTGTTTATTAAAAAAGAAATTACTACTATTCCCGCTGCGTCAAAAATGTTTTAGGTCTCTAGGAGCACCTTTTTTCGAGATAAACGCACTTTAAAGGACTCCGCAATTTTCCTATGGAAAATGGGTTTCGGCCAATTCTTTTCAAACTTTGCAAAGTAATAGTTTTCAATACGCTGATCAAAAGTCTTCACGGGCACAAAACCTGAAACCTCTTACCTCTCCAAAATGAGGTATACATTTTTGACGCAGCGAGAATAATAGTAACTTCTTTTTTAATAAACAGGTCAATATACAAAGTTTTTAAAAAGTAATGTAATCTTAAACAAGTGGGGTAGAGCGTAACTGGCGCCCTCTACTAGCAACATTAAAAGTATGGACGAATTTGAATTTCTCATCTCAAAGAACCCCCAAATCCCTAATTTTGCACCGCTATGTCTTTTAGTAAAGAAATAATTACGAAAAAACTAAAACAAAATTAAAAATTTGACACCCTGTATCTTAGTTATTATCAACTTTTGGATAAGGCAAATTTACGGTAATTGCATTATTTAGGGTGAAATAATGCAATTCTGGAATTCAGGAATCTGCTGTTGTTCTGTGTCCCATTACTTTTGGGACACCCTGTATAAAGTAAGACTATTTAAATGTGGAATTTGACTTACAGAGTGTGTAAGTGAAAATTCTTAATAACGTGAGCAGAAGCTGCTCTTTAGGGAAAAGAGATAAATCTCAAAAAAATTCACACCTGCCACTTTAAGCCAACTAGACAATTTTATTTTAACAGTTAACAACAGTAACCTTCAAATTGTTCGAAATTTTTTCCTCCTACCTAGGTGGGCGAACAAAATTAATAGGTGGAAAGTTTTTTCTAGCTGCTTATGTCAGATATTTTTATTATATTATATTACAATTATTTTTTAAATAAATTTTGGGTGTAAAATTTTCTTATCAAATCTCCCGCGTCCTTGAATTAATATCCAAAAAATTTTCCGTAGTCGGGCATTTTCCTAGAAAATTTTCAAAAAATGTTAATACTTTGTTTATAATAATATGGTAACTTGTCAAAGTTATAAAATTATTATAAAATATATAAAAAGTATTAAGATTTTTTAAATCTTTATGGAGCAAAAAATGTATGCAAATATTTAAACATTTTTTTAATGTACAATGAAGACGAAATTTTGAAACGATTCTGTTAATTCACAATTGTCTTGTTAAAAATTAACTGCAAGTTTAATTTTTAACAGAAAGGAATTCGTTGAAGTATTCTGAATGCACCATAAGTTTTTAATTTTTTTAAATTAATGTTTAATACCCTAAAAAAATATTTAGTATGACGTAGGTACTCGGTTTTGACGCCGAGCGCGCAACCAAAAATTAGGTAAGATTAGTGTAACGATGCGATGCTTCGAATTTGTCTGTCTCAAAAAGCTATGTGGTCAGTGCGCTGTTGCCAGTATCAAACCAGTGTTGTCAGATATCCATATCAGAAAAACAATTGTATTGACTTGGTTTACATTCTAGTCAAACAGTGTTAATGTATATAAAAGCGCCGTGTTTTTGTTTGTTTTTTATAATTTCCTATTCTTTCACAAAAATTAAATATTGTTAAAATAGTAAAAATACAGGTATTAAAAAACATATTAAATATTATATAATGAATACATATCATCAAACTGGATCCACCCAACAGCTTCCGGCAGGTGGAACCCGTCTCGACTTTTTTATGTTCCCGCACCTTATTGACGTTTCTGTCGCAATTGGTTCCTTTCTTTTATTCGCAAATTGGTCACAGAGTGCGACGACCTCAAAAGCCCGTATTTCGAGTTTTGAGAGAGGTTTCAAAAAGTTACTTAATACATTTAGTTCAGTGGAAACTGAATTAATATAAATGAATATATCCTTGTAAAACCGCATGTTTACAACTACTATAATTTACTCTGAGCAAAATAATAATTACTAAATTTGGTTCTGTTAAACAGTGCACATAACACTTATAAACATGAAATTTGTGATTTTTAAATTTTCTAATTTATACTGATACCCTAAAATATTTCGTAACATGTATTTATGGGTATATTTTTATTAAAGGATCAAAAGGCAAAATTTCTTACCAAAAAAATTTACTTTGCTTTTTTAAAATTTTTAGGTTGCTGTTTTCTCAGTTATATATTCAAAAATCTTGCAACTTCAGCCGTTTCAAAATTTTTAAAAATTTAACAGGAAAAAAAGTATGATTTGTATAAACTTACAGATAATTTTGTCTTTTCCGTTACCAAGAAATGACTAGCTATTTTAGTAAAATTTTATTAACTAGAAATATCAAAACGGGTTTTAAAAGTTAAAATTAAATAAGAACATGCGAAACCAATCAGAAAAATTTGAAGTAAAACACATTTTTTAAAGCGATAAGCTTACAATTCAGGCGGTATTTTTAAAAATCGTTCTTTTCACGTCTGAATTTCAATACATATAAGCACATGGAGTGTAAAATAATAAATAACCCATATAAAAGAATAGGTATCGATCTAACTTTACTTTCCAAGTTAAAAGTAACTCATCGTTTTTACATATTAATATCCAGAGCTTTAATAAATATGCGTAACGGACAAGGCAAAGATGGTAACAGACTTGACATAAAAACAGTGTTGTTCAAGTAATACATTTTATTTATGGATTACAATTCTGTAGAAAAAAAGACTTTATTACATCATCGGTAATATAATCAAAATTGAAAATGTATTTTTTCCAGGCCAAATACAAAAAATTTAAATGGCCAACGAAAGTTTTTTCCTTTTCGGGTCAAAAAATTCATCGACAATATGTCCTCATCAATAGCCTCCACTAACCCTGAAAAAAAAACACAAGTCCAGAATAAATCTATTAAATAGTGTTTATTTAAAATTTACCTGGAAACCAATTGCTTTCAAATAGAACTATAATTCACTGGCCAAGTGAAGTCCTATCTTCATCAGGTTATTTTAAATCTTTGTGTATGTTAAGAATTAATTCGTTTCATTAAAAAAAATGTTACTATAATTATGTTTTAAAAAGGAAACACTTATTTAAAGAACTGGTAGAATCTTTGGATTGAATAAAAATACGTGAACTTTCCAAGGAACAGTGTAAACAAATATCTAACCAAGGGCATTCTGCACAACTAAGACTCCTAAGGTAGTATTCCGTTTGGTTGTCTTCTGAGTTGGCCCAACAGATTTGGTGCGCCTTAGTGATATTTTTTATTGATTGTAAGTTAAAAGGTAAATTCTCTTTTGCCTTGGATCTTTTTTCACTTTCAATTTCAAACAGTTTAATTTTACAGATACCATTTATAGCTTTTATTAAATCGTTAGTGCAAGATATTGTCACACCCTTCCAATACCTTTTTATTAGCCATTCGTTTTACTACAGCTGCAACACCATCTACTGGACCTTTTGCGTGGCCAGATGCGTTAAAGTTTCAACTTACATCAGTACCGGGAAAAAGGGTTTGAAGATTTTTTCCAGCCAAGTACAGATTAAATCTGGTCTTATATTGTTTGTTTTCTTTTAAATCTTTTAAATTAACATTCTTGACATTTTTTTCCAATTGATCCTTAAAGGCCACTCCAAATAGCAATTGACTTTTGACATCTTGAGATATCTCACACCCCTTTAATATATTGTGCACTTTCGTAAGAGGTGAATTAATTGGATACGCCTGACTTTCTTCAGTGTTTTTTTTTTCGGAGTTTTGTCTTTGTTATTCTTTTTTTGCATGTATCCTTTTGATTTGCTTCTTGGCATTATTTAATTTAGCACGTAGTTTTCTTAGTTCTTTTTTAGAATATTTACTGTTATGCCTTGGATTTTGTAGAAACATAGCAACAGGATTGTTAAAACCGGAAGGTATTTGTGGATATTTTTAAATTATCTAAAAAGTCATCTGGAGTTTCGACAGGTCTAAAAGTTTAAACGCTCTTTGGAGTTTCGTCATTATTAAAAGTTCTATTTCTTAGGGTTTTTTGGGGATATTTCTGGAAACTTACATGTTTCTGGCATTTCAACAATTAAGTTATCGTCCGAAGAAAATTCGTTAGCAAATTTGTCTTCAACGTTTTCGTTTTCTTGATCTGAATCGGGTGGTGTTTGATTTATAACTTCCTGAAGAACTTTTTTCTTGTTTCTATAAATTCTTTGGAAATTTCTCCATTTTTTTCTTTGAATTTTCTGATCCTTTTTTTTTCATTTGCTTTCTAGGTCCTTTAGTTTAACTAACTCTTTTTTTTTCAGTACTCAAATTTTGTCTATATTTTGTCATTTTTTGTTTTGCACTTTTTTCTGAGTGTTCAATTTTAATTTTAATTAAAGGTACATTATTTGAATTTTTGTTTTCTTGTTCCGCATTAGGATTAGTTGTTTTTTTTTTGTTTATCTCCTCCTAATTTTTATTACTTGAAAGTTCTCTCTTCTGCAGTTTTTCAAAATTAGTCTCACTTTCATTTTTGTTTTTTAAAATGGTTGACAGCACTTTCTTGTTGTCTAGGTTTTTATTAACTTTTTTTCTTCTCCTCTCCTTTAATCTTTCGATAGCGTCCTTTTTATCATTTCGCAATCTTTCAATCAAAGCCTCTATTTTGTCATTGTCCATTCTATGACTAAACGTTTATTAAACTTATTAATATGTAATACTATGTCAAGTCCGTTAGAGTCTTGTCAATTCCGTTGCTTATAATTTCGGTAACGGAATTGACAAAAAGGTGATAACGGACTTGACAAATTTAACAAATTTGCATTGTACGCAAAAACTCTTTGTGAAATCCGATTTATTTTAAGGTTATGTTTTAGAGGTATATGCACAGATTTTTTTTCCCAAAACTATAAGAATTTAAAAATTTTAGGTATAAAAAAAACATTGTAACAGAAAAGACGGACAAAAACTGGGTAAAGCACTCATTTTTATTAAAAGATTTAACCTATTAACATACAAAAAAATATATTTTTTTACCTTTTTACTGAGAACAGCACTTCTTCTGTTTGCACTTATAAACAACTACTAAATGTACATGGTTGCCTAAAAAAACAGTGGCGAAAATGCCAAACGGAACTTGACATCGCTACCTCGGACAATAATAAAATTGAAAATACTTTATTGTACAAGTATATATTTTTTTAAAAGCTGTATATTTTAAAAGAAAATCGCCAACAAATAAATATAAACCTATACTTTCCAAAATAAATTATACTAAATTAGAGTATTATGGCTCAATCATAATAAAATGTCCTGTGGACAGGTAACGGAACTTGACAAATCTTTAAAATATTGTTGAAAACTGTGGTTTTTTTTTATTAACAAGCTAAATTTGAATTTTAAATTGTAAAAAAGAATACCCATTCTGGATTATATGGACAATAGTACAAGCATAAAGCTTTTAAATTTGAAAATAATTACAATGGACTGCTAATTTTGCAAAGTGGCCTATTAATAAAAATATACCGTTATATGTATATAATCCCATAAGAAAACACAAAAATCGTAGTTTGCTATCGGCTAAAAAGGAAGGAACAGAAATGCAACTGGATAAAAAAATCGGATAAATTTCGACTAGGTACGTTACCATGGT
Organism: Listronotus oregonensis; assembly: GCA_019359885.1. Lineage (NCBI taxonomy): Eukaryota > Metazoa > Arthropoda > Insecta > Coleoptera > Curculionidae > Listronotus > Listronotus oregonensis. The sequence goes on along the minus strand of JAHBCN010003263.1, from coordinate 178,102 downwards.
AACAATTGTAACTTATTTGTTAAAGCGTCCGGTACGTCAGATTGAAAGGTTACGGTGTCAGAAGTAGTTTTTATCATGTCCCGATTCGGAAATACCTGCGACGCAGAGATAGAAAGCGAAATAGAAAATTCTATTCCTAGAAATACTAAGAAAAGGCAATCATCAATTTGGAACCAATTTGACATATTTTGCAAAAAGCGAAATTTTAATGTAGACAGAAAGCAACCGACTGAAAATTTAGTAAAAATACTGATGGATTGGGGTTACAAAATGAAAAAGAAAAATGGGGAAGGTTTAAAGGAGTATGTTAAGACTGTGTGGAATTCAATGGCAAAAATGTTACAAAATTTGTATTTTGAAAAGTTTAAAGTTATTTTTAATCCTTTCAGTGACTCTGCCTTAAAAAAAGCCCGTGAAGCTCGCAATTTTAAACGAAAAAGGTTGCAAAATGATTTGGCAAAGCGTAAAAGTTTCGTTGCATTAACCAAAAGTAAAATAGATAATATGGCATTAGTATGAGATGAAAATATTCCGATAGGCCTTTTGAAAACAAATTTCCATATTGTGGCATACAAACTGGCTTGGCGTGGAGGTGAAGCAGCAAACTGTAAGATGCACTATTTTAAGGAAGAAACATTTAATAATAGGGAGTTAACTGGCCGCATTAAATACAACACAGTGTTCTTTAAAACCTGCCAAGGTGGCTCAAAAAAAGTGTTGCGATAGCAAATGGCTAATAAAAAGCAGAGAAAACCCTAATATATGTCCAGTGGTTTTTTAACGGGATCTTATCTAGATCAACATTTCAACTGTAGTCTGTAAACACCTAATTCATTTTGGGGAAAATTATTAAGGTTGGAGGCGAAGTTTGGGTACAGGTCACGAAATGCTAAGTGGCAATGGTCGCTAATTTGGTCTTGGACGCCAAAAACGACAATAAAACTCAATCATTTTATGCTGAGCCCGTGTAAATACCAAAACGGATAACATACAAAATAAGACCATAACAAAAACCCTTTTACCTGGCGTAGTGATCATCTCCGGTCATTCGAAATTAGGCTTAAATATCGATGGATCCAAGACTGATAATGGAGCCGGCGCAGAATACATGGTATGACCCCTAGGTTTAATGCTTAGCTTCCTGGGGAAATATGCCACTGTTTTCCAGGCGGAAATATATGCCATTGAACTTTGTCCGAGAGAACTTGGAGAGAATAAGGGAGGGACATTACTATCTTCTCTGATAGTCAAGCGGCCATAAAAGCTTGGCATCTCAAAAAGTCAACTCAAGGTTGGTGAACTGTCTGTACTGCTCCAAACCCAACCACAACAAAGTTATACTTTCCTGGGTGCCAGGACACAGGGGAATACAGGGCAATGAAAATGCAGACTCCCTGGCCAGGCGAGGCTCCGCAGCAATGTTTGTGGGTCCTGAACCTGTTTTTGGAATATCAAAAGCCCGGTTGTGGCTACATGACTCGGTGGATTCAAACACAACATCAGTCATACTGGAACCACATTCCAAGGAAAATCACACTAAATCAATGTTGAATCACCATCGAAAGCATTGACAAGTGAACTACTAAAACTAAATAGGAATCAGATTAGAATAGTGACAGGATTAATAACCGGACACTGCACCTTAAGAAAACATTTGCACACTATGGGCATCTATAGAGAAGAACCCATTTGCAGTCTATGTGACGAAAGGAAGAGACAGCCTCTCACATCATATATGAGTGCCCTGCACCATACTGGAGAACAAATCAAAACCTCATGGTGGACACTAACCACCAGGAGGCTGTAGACCAGAAAAGAACAGTAAAAGGGCTACTACACCGTCTAAGGTGTCAAACCTTTAACTGAAACAAATACACAAGAGATACAACAAGCCCTGTAGGCTGCAGTGTCGAGGCGGACAAAACCTCAACTTGTGTATTTAGATTATCAATCAATCAATCAATCAATATATGTCCAGTAAGGTTATTTTATAAAATTTTATCTCACAGATCAAATCATATTTCAACTGATAGATTTTTTTTTAACACCTAATCCATTTTGGGAAAAATGATACTTAAAAAGGTTGGTACAAGAAAGTTTCTATAGGAATCAACGAAATTCTTAAGTGGACAATATCAGCTAAAAATATTGGTCTTGGCGTCAAAAACGACAAAAATACTAATCATTTTCATCGCTGCAGCACAGTGTCAAATTTACCTAAAGCGGGTGTTAGTGAACAAGAGGTAATTAAGATAACTGGGCATTCCTCATCAAATTCCATAAAACCTTATTTACAACTCAACAGTGATCATCATCAAAATCTTGTAAAAAACCTTCGAGGTAGAACTTTGGATATTGAATCAACCATGCTTTCAACATCAACCACTCATTTAAATTCAGCCTTACAAGCATCTGTACGAGAAGTTGAAACTGCATCAGTAATAAAGTCAACCGCAAGAGGGCAAATTATTACCGTAATTGTATTTTCAAAAATTGTTCATTTTAGAAATAATTTTGATATTAATATTTAGTGTTTTGTTTTTCTGTTGTATTCTTAAATAAAATTTGAAGTTCCGTTGATTTAAATCTTTTACATGGAATTGTCTAACCAAATACCATTCGAGCTCAGATTTTGAGCCTGATATTTTTTGCTTGTTTTCTCTTACTTACTTTCAGGCAATTTAACTCGATCTTGAGCTTCGCTCTCGTGATTTTGTCGAAGCAGCTCTCGTTAAATTTCCAGAAAGTAAGTATTTTAAAACAAGCATAAAAAATTATCCGGCTAAATCTGAGCTCTTATGGTATTACCTCCGACAATTTACAACACGCAAAATTTCCTATAACGCCTTCTGTCAGAAGGAATGACCACTACGTCCAACTCTGGAACTAAAAAATGTTACCAGTGAACCACTAGTTGATCCCAAATAGTTACTACTTTCACCTTTGCATATAAAATTGAAACGGAGTTTTTGTATTCAATAAAAAAAATTTCCGAGACTTACTTACGGGCTTAACTTACTATAAGATGATACTTTTGTTTACGACTATTGCGAGTGAACTACCCTAAACCAGTTCTAAGAAATTTTCTTGAAAATGTGAAAGCTCACCATTACAAAAAAAAATGTGAGTTAATGCTTATAAAGAAATGGAATGTAACATGTCAGGACCTCTGGACTTTCATCTCAACTTCTTTTCCGAAAATTTGGGGTCTGTGACGAACAGAGAACTGTGGGAAACAGTTTTTCCAAGATATTTCGACCATGGAAAAACCATATCAGATAAAATGGAATGTCACTTTACTTGCTGCTAATTGCTGGACATTGTTAAAGGATACTTCAAATATAACATGAATAAAACTATTTTGAGTATAAATAAAATTGCACGTTTACTTGCTGATTATATGCGAATCATTGAATAGGAATACTTCAAATACACTGACTAATCAATGAAATCGTAAAAACTGATTTGACGACTACTAAAGATGAAAATTTGGAAGATCTTAGATTATGAATGGGCACATAGAACTAAGATTAGGTTAGAAAATTTTAAAAACCTTATCCTCTGAGGAGTTCAATGGAGAGATAAAAGTTTGTGTAGAAAATTCGTTATTTCCGGACTAACCCTAACTATGAAAATTTAACCATCTTGTTATTTGTCAAAAATAAATTTGCTTTTGGAGATTATTGATAAAACATATATGTAACCTATTTTCGAATGCCATTTAAATTAGAAAATAAAAACAAATGAAATACGATGAAATAAAAATGCTCAACGCAAGACGCGCGCTACGACGCAGAGTGTGTGACAGAAGAGCGCAAGGAGCGTGATGCGTAAAGGTGGGTTTAGACCTGAGCACGTACGCAGTGAGCATCCATGCACGCATTCGTTTGCGTTTGCGAAAAGCGTTTAAATAGGTTTATGTATATTTCGACGCACAAGCTGATCCAGTTGTTCGCAGGAGTGCGTTTATAATGGAAGACGACGATGGCGGGTGCATTTATTTTAATGTATAATTTGATAATAAAGAAAGAAGCTCGTAAACGTAGACAACAGACAAAATACTTTATTACGTAACTTTTTATGCACCCTGCAGTACTCGCACATAATAAAAACACGAGCAAAAACTTTTCATTTTTGGCAGTGACACTAGTGAATTTATGATTTGACGTGTCACTGTTGAATGTGTCTGGTTTTATATTATTAAGTTACATCTGCAGGGTGCATGATAAGTTACTAATATGGAAACACATTTTAGCAGATAATTCGTAAACTGTTGGCTGAAAAGAGCCCAAGCTTGCACATTGGGTACAACTCTTTGTGCTCCTCAAAATATCTAAAAAACACTTTTGTCTAAAATAATTAGGAGAGCCAATATTTTACTACTTGAAAATTTACAGGTGATCTTCTTTGTACCGCCCGGCATAGCAACACCCGATATACATATGCATGTACATACCTTTTCCAGTTTCAATGCTGGCCCTAATTTTACTTTTTTCACGGCGAAACGATCCCATGAGACTTTTATCTTTTTTTGTGCTTCTGCACTATCTAAATTTGCAATATTTAAATTATTTACAAGTGCTTGCCAAGCATCTTTTTTTTTTGTTTTAGAGTAATATTCTTGGTTCCTTACATCCCATAATATAAAAAGTTTTTCGAATTCTTGCAATAGAAGCAAAACTCTGGTGTTACTCCACTCCATTTTTAAATTAAACTAATTCGCCCGTTGAAGTACGTGCGTTCGTAGATACTCCCAACAGTCCCAACTCCGTTCAAACTGGACGTTTGCAAACCAATTAAATCTTTTGAGCATCGCATCGAGACGGACAGCCGGCGGATCGCGCCGAGGCTATTCGCGCATAGAAACACACAGCGTGAGCGTGCGCGCATAACCGTTTACACTTGAGCATTCACGGTGGATCAGTGCGTGCGTGCTCAGGTCTAAACGCACCTTAATGTGAAGTGTTGCAATGGAGTGGAAGGGGGATACATAATCAAGTACGGCCACCCTAACGGCTAGACACCTGACGTCGTCGCACGTATCGATTGTATAAAGGTGTGTTTAGACCTGAGCACGCACGCACTGACCCACCGCAAATGCTCAAGTGTAAACGGTTATGCGCGCACGCTTACGCTGTGTGTTTCTATGCGCGAATAGCTTCAGCGCGATCCGCCGGCTGTGGTTCGGTCTCAAAGAATTAATTGGTTCGCGAACGTCCCAGTTTGAACGGGGTTGGGACTGTTGGGAGTATCTACGAACGCACGTACTTCAACGGGCGACTAACTTGCGTAATAAAGTATTTTGTCTGTTGCGTAAAAATTAAGTTTGCCACCAACGACAAGGTCTACGTTTACGAGCTTCTTTCTTTTTTATCAAATTATACATTAAAATAATTGCACCCGCCATGATTTCATCGTCGTCTTCCATTATTAACACACTCCTGCGAACAACTGGATCAGCTTGTGCGTCGAAATATACATAAACCTATTTAAACGCTTTTCGCAAACGCAAACAAATGCGTGCATGGATGCTCACTGCGTACGTACTCAGGTCTAAACCCACCTTAACATTTTCGGTGCTTTGTGCTACGTTGCTACTTTTCGCGAGAACGGATAAAAACAAAACAGCCAAAATTCTGTAGTCCATGCGGGCGAAAAGCTAGTTAATAATAATATACATTTATCGTTATACTTTAGTCGAAAATAAAGATTATAGCAAAAAAACTATAGATGATGGAAAAAATCTAAAGCCATTTGCGGCTTTGTGGCAAGTGTTACATAATAATCACCTCATTTTGTCCATGGCACAAAAAAAAACTTTATTTTTGTTTACCAGTGACTATTTAATAAAACCTAAAATACTTGAAAATTCGCTAAAAGTGTCAGATACAAATTGGTTTACCCACAAAAAATATATAAAATCTTCTGAAATGGATTGCATGATGAAAATATCGTTCGTAATTTACATTGTTTCGAGATACCAATAGTTTCTTCCTGTGATTTGAATTTACTTGAAAATTAAAACCAATATATTAAAATAAGAAATCTAGATTTTTAAACCCTGCCTCTCCTAAACTAGACATTGAATACTAACGATGGTAATATATCCTGTTATTATAGTGTTGCCATCGAGAATTACTAGTTGCATGAAAATATTAAGTAATTTTAAAGATAAATGTGAAACACCACGCCTTCTAATTCCTTCTATAATTTCTAAGATGCGTAAATAATACATTTTCTAATAGAGCAATTTAAGTTGATAACTTAAGAAAAGAGATGATTTTATAAAATTGGAAAAGTAATAATAAATATATTCAATTTCTTATTATCTAAAACTCTTTCTTCTAATTACCTCTACCTCTTTTCTCAGTTTTTTGCAAAGTAATGACAAAATAATTAATTTTCTAATTTTTAAGTATTTAAATACATAACATTTTACACGACATTTTCGGATTCCGCCACAAAAGATTTAAAACACATATTTTTTTTCTTGACTCACACAACTGGAACAAGTTTTTTGAGGTTCTTAGTGAATTTCAAACCGTTGCTCTTGACATATTCAAGGCTTTTGACCAGATCTGACATAATATGCTTCCTAATAAACTTCCTTTCTGCACGGTACTCTACCTACGCTTTGTTCCTGGCCAGTTTAATTTCTATAATCGACATATCAGTTATTAAAGATAGCAACTCTTCCACCTTTCACCAAGTTAATGCTAAGGTGCCCCAGGGCTCTGTACAGCCACAAACTATTTAATGTTTTACATTAACGACCCTCTCTTTTTCACGATCAATCCCATCCATAGGTTTGCCGACGTTAGTACTCCTCACTCTAATATTTAATTTCTAAAGCCAGTGTCTAAGCCTGATTTGAAAAACGCTTAGGGAAGACTTTTCTTTCATAGTACCCCCAAATCAATATTGGATTGGGGCGCAAAAATCTTGGCCTGTTTGTCGCCGCAAAAACACAATTATGTCCGCTGTAGCGAAAAAAACCTGCTTATACTTATTTAGGTACTTATGAGCTGCTAAATTCTGTAGAACAAACATTTATATAACCTTGTAGGCTTTACTTTTGGGAATAACTTTAACTGACATAACCACAGCATTATCTTAAAAAAAGCTGGGATTTTTCTTTTGAACCAGGGTTTTTTTTCCATTGATCACACTCCAAGAAGAGCCAATTTCTTTATTAATAATTCTACTCTTACCAAAAAGTTTTCTTCTCGTGCCCACCGACAAGCTTCAGTCGTCTTTTATAGCTATTTTTACGGGAATTTTCGTTCTTTATATTTATTTCCATGGCTTTGGCTTTAATAAATTAGCCAGTATAATTCCTCATCTGGAAGCTCCCAAAGGAGTTCTACCTTAATGGATTCCTTTAAAGGCCAACTCGAGAGGCGCCAATTTTGTTCCTTTCTTTATTTGTAGTGTCTAGGCTGTGGAACCTAGGTTTTGCCGTCTCTTCCAAACCTCCACCTCTTTAAAGCCATGATAATAAATTTCTTTTTCCAGCACTTAAGACACTCACGGTACGTTAGTACTAAGGCTTTTAGCCTTCGTGAAATGTCCCAAGATAACAAAGAGAAATATTAATAACGAAGTGTAGTAAAGTAAGAAATACTTGCAGCATATTTTACATTCTAGATATATTAGAGATACAAGCTGAATCTTTAGAGCGAAAGCAGTGGAAATACCCATGATTCATTAAAATTAAACTAAAATCATTTAGATCTCTTAAGCTACAAGCTTAATGGCCGAGTAATGATCGCGTTGTTAAATTTAGCAATGGACTTAGCAGTTTAGAATCTTTAACAAAACGTCATTGTCAGTGTTATTCAATGATTTTAGTAGGCAAACTGTCAAAATCTGACATTTTGTTAAACATTCTAAACCGTTGTCAACTTAGCAAATTGTTAAAAGTTAACAACGGTTTAGAATGTTTAACAAAATGTCAGATTTTAACAGGTTGCCTACTAAAATCATTGAATAACAATGACAATGACGTTTTGTTAAACATTCTAAACTGCTAAGTCCATTGCTAAATTTAACAACGCGATCATCACTCGGCCGTAAGAGATCTATGTTAAAAGCCCCTTTTTTAAATCCTAAAGAAATACCTAATTTAACAATGACTAACTTTGAAAAGCTAAGCCGCTCTTGAAACAGTTGTTCTTTCGCAAATCAATTCAGGCAAGAAGATAATATATTAAAGATGCTAGTTCCATAGCAAGTAACTTGCAGAAACATATGGCAAGCCAGTATAGTTAGCATAAAAAGTTGATGAGTTTGCTACGTCGCTAACAATAAATTTACCTTTGATGGTGGTTTTTGTGACATTGACTAGGTCTACTTCGCTTTAATTAATCTATATCTATATCATACAATACAATAGTATATTATGTTATAAGGATTAAGATAAGCACTTTTAGTCCGTATGATATATACTATTTTTTCTCCAAACAAGTCAAAATTAATACATTTAGTTATTCAAAAATGTTTTTTTAATCCTAGGATTAAAAGTAGCACTTTTAATCCTAGGATTAAAAGTGTTGCTAAGCAACGAACACATTTTTGTACGATATGAAAATTGATAGCTTTTGCACCTGAAAATAGTACAAAAAAGTCAACATTTTTTGACAGTTGGACAAAAACTTAATTTTGATTAAAAAAAAATCTACTTTATCTAACTCATACTAACCATATTTGTTAGTAAAATATTTTTTTAAATTTTGACATTTAAAGTGGCATTTTTTAAAACTCATTGACTCATTGTCATATTAGCGAGTAAGTCTATGTGAATTTTTATCGAATTTAAAGCATAAACTAATGCCAAACTCAAACTTTACTTAGATAATAAAATTCCCATATGATGCGAACTTTTTGAGGGACGCTGTATACTTCGAGCATATACCTACTAGAGGCAGCCCTGCCACTGGGCAGTGCGAACAAATTTGCCAGAGAGAACTAAAAATTGGACTATAACCTTTCTTTCTCGCTCCAACGTGCTGATTGATCGACGGAAGGGGTATATACCCCGCCCACCAATCAGGAGGCAGAGCGGGGTATATACCCTTTCTCTGACCAATCAGTACGTTGGAGCAAGAGAGATAGGTTATAGTTCGATGTTTCTTTTCTTCTCGCACGTTTGTTTACACTGCCGACCGGCAGGGCTGTCTCTAGTAGGTATACTCCCAAAAGCTATATAGTGTATATAAGGTATGTTTGTTATCCAGAAATAGAGTACTCCATTTTACACTTTTTGATTTGGTCAAATATACCGTTTGCTATCGTCAGTGTTATTTGAACTAGATATGAATCCTGGTGTAAATTAGTTTTTACCTAATTACTCTAAGTTTTGAACTAGTGAAGTAAGCTGTATTTTTTCTACAGGACTAAAGTTGTTTGTTTATAAACATAAAGCCATTCTTAATTTCTGAAATAAGTCTACAACGCGTTTGGTAAAAAAATCAAATACGGAACTTATTTACACTTAGTTTCACCTTTTAGTCCTACACTTTCCTACTCTGTCCTACTATGAACTTGATAACAAACAAACCTATAATAGTTTTTCTTCGTATATTTCTGATGTAAACGTAACTTATGGTCTCTCACGTTCTACCAACGGCAGATTCCAAGTTGTCTGCTTCCTTATCAGGGAATCTTGTTGGTTGAAATTAAGATTTATTCTTTAAGGACTCGAAATAGCCTTTGATTAAAGTGTATTATTTATAACTTATATTTAAGTTATATTGGCTCTTTGAATTCGCATGTTCAATTTTAAAATTTAAAAAAAGAATAAAAATTTTTATGACTCACAATGTATATTTAATGGTCACACTGGATAACATAAAATCGTTGCAAACAAATAGGTCCTAAAAGTTTTTTGATATCGGCATCCCAACCGTCAAATTTAACACTGATATCCTGTTATGATCATTCAGAATGCCGAGCTCAAAAATTTTAGTTTTTTCCAAAAAATTGCTTGTTTTTGACTGAATTTAATCCCAGTTAGAGACTAGTACTGTATATGCAACATTACATTAATAATATTGCATTATACAGGGTGTCCCGATATGGTCGTCCTCCGGCGATATCTCGAAAACCCTCATCGCATAGCTTGCGGAAAAATATTTATATTAAAAAAATTGAAAACACGGATTATTTAAAAATATGCCATATTAACTTATGTAGTCAATAGTTTTCTTACAAACTATGTAAAATAAGGAATCCTTTTTCTTTGAAGCGTTTTTGCCTAACCTGTCAAATATAGAGAGGGGGAGGAGCAAAAGTACTTTTGAGAAAAAATAAATAAGTTTTTTTCGGCTTAACCGATTTTGATAAACTAGGTCTCGTTTAAAAAAGCTTTTACCAGGGCTTAAGATAAAATACTGGTGTAGTTAATTTATTTTTTTGTTTTATCCCTCGAGACTGAATTGTGTCAAAGTTATAATGTTTGTCAATTTTTTTGAAAAATTTAAATAAAGGGTGTCCCAAAATTAACGCAAGATTTGAATTAAATAGAAAACACCGTTTTTAGTCTTTTGATAGTTATATTTTTATTGACTCATAAAGTACATAGGATAGGGTTATGTATGGAATAACAAAATCGGGCAAATGGCCTCCACGGCTTTGCATGCACATGCGCACTCTTTTGTCGAAATTTTCCATGACCATTCTGCATAAATGTGGCTGAATTTCGTTGATGCAGCGTTGAATCTCCCCTTTAATGCACGGGTGGTTGTGGGTTTGTTGACATAGACTTGTGATTTCAAATAACCCCATAAAAGAAGTCTAATGGTGTTAAATCACACGATCTAGGGGGCCAATTTTGATCACCGAAACGAGAGAGTACACGACCTGGAAATGTCTCATGCAGTAATTGAATTGTTTCACGGGCTGTATGACATGTGGCACCGTCTTGTTGAAACCACATATTGGGCACATCAATATCATCCAATTTTCGCAGAAAGAACTGTGTAATCATGTCGCGATATCGAGCACCAGTAACAGTCACTGCTTGACCAGCATCATTTTCAAAAATATGGCCCCAATTTGCCTCCAGCCCAAAATCCACACCATACAGTCACGCGTTGTGGGTGCATTTGTTTTTCGACAACACATGTGGGTTCTCCGAACCCCAAATGCGGCAATTTTGGCGATTAACAAAGCCATCAAGATGAAAATGTGCTTCATCGCTTAGGATGATTTTGCTCGAAAAATCAGGGTCCATTTGTTGATGTTCAATAATCCATTCAACGAACTCTCTTCTTGTACATGGTCATTAGGCTTTCAATTGTTGTGTTAATTGAATTTTTGTAATAATGAAGACACGTTGTTCTATCGTGTAACGCTCCATTTTAATAACCCTATACTGTTAGCTATCAAATTGCTTTTTTTTCAGGGTTGCCAACACTTCACTGCACAAATGGCGGCAAATTCAAATCTTGCGTTAATTTTGGGACACCCTATACAATGGTATTATTATAAGACCATTAAAAAGAGCATAAAAAAGACAAGACACTGGTAAAACCCGCATTTCGATACCTTAAAAATATTTAAAAAACTACATAACTCGTACTATTTCCTATTTTAAGTTGTCAGGTAAACAACGCGGCGTTTTTATCGAGAATGCCATGACAACATAAACCATTTGTTTTTCTACGAATATTAAATAATATCAATAATATTCTTTGTATTTGTTTATCATTAAATTAATGGCTGATTTATTATTATCTACAGGCTCTGGCTAATTGTATTTTTATTGTGCTAACACATTGTTATTAAAATGCCGTTTTTTGGAATATCTTATGGCATATTGTCTTGCAGCAATAGAGACATAATTAAAATTTTTAAAATAAACGGCGAGCATATTCTGTGCCTCCGTGGTAGAACAAGACATAATTTAAAATTACTTAATAACGATTACCAACACTAATACTAATAATAAAAACGATAAACTGCGATAAACAAGAACTAAATTTAAAATTATCAGGTTTGACAAACAATGCACGTTTCATTTTTGACGTCCCTATTTTCTGTGATTTTTGACGTTCCGGCACTCTCGATAAAAACGTCGCGTTGTTTATCTGACATCTTATAGGAAAGGATACGAGTAATGCAGTTTTTCGGCAATAAGTCGAGAATTAATTAAGATATCGAAATGCGGTTTTCACCAGTTTCTTTACTTTTTTATGCTCTTTTTAATAAGCTTATAATAATAATACCATTGTATTTAAATTTTTTGAAAATTTTAACAAAATTTATTACTTTGACACAAATCAGTCTCTAGGGATAAAACAAAATATAAATTAATTAAACCACTATTTTATCTTAAGCCCTGGTAGAAGCTTTTTCAAACGAAACCTTTAAACATTTATCAAAATCGGTTAAGTCGAAAAAAAGTTATTTAATTTTTTCAAATGTTTATCCCCTCTTTCCTCCTCTCTATATTTGACAGGTTAGGGCATACCTCTTTAAAGAAACAAGTTTCCTAATTTTACATAATTTGTGAGAAAACTATCAACGACATAAGTTAATATGGCATATTTTTAAATAATCCGGGTTTTTAATTTTGATCTTAGTTTTACGCCCTATGGCGGTGAAATTAGAAACTTGGAAATAATTTGTAGCATTTTCTTAAGTCTGGTTTTACCATAAATATTTTTTTCCGAAAGCTATGCGATGAGGGGTTTTTGAGATATCGCCAGAGGACACCTTGTATGTGTTGGTAAAAGGTACTTTTCTCTTGTAAAATAGTCCGCTAGAAATAATTCTTTAGGTCCTAAATTACGCTTAAAACAAATCAGACATTTTATTATATACATTGTATAAAATTACAAATCCACGTCACGAATACGCCTCGTGCTACCAGCGAGGCCTAACAGTTCTTTCGTAAATTATGCACGCATTTAGCATACTATTTCATTAGCTGCGTCCAAAGCTGTACTTATGAGCTTAATGTTTTTTGAAATTGCCAGTTATTAACCTCTTTTGATATGGATTATACCTTAATCCTACGTTTACTATGTAAACTCTCGGTGCATCTTATTTTTTAAACACCCCAGAACAAAAAGTCTAATGAGGTTATATCCGGTAACGGGCTCTAAACCAGTCAGTTTTTTATTAAGTTACACTTTTAGTACATAGACTTTCAACAAATTTCTAATTAATTGGTTAAAAGATTAATTTCGCGTATTATTTTTCTAAAGGTAGTACTTTTTTTCTGAAGTTTCATGAAGAAGCCCAAGAGCGCGTCAGAAAATCATATGAGGAGAAACCTTGCACCCTCTCATGTACCCCTACCAAATATGAACCCTTAATATAGTGGGGTGCGTTGAGGGTAGTCCGTCAGATTAGTAAAAAAATCGATCCTCAGAAAAACTCGAGCGCGTCAGATTAAGAACAGGACAACAACATCTCACAAAGTGTATATTTCAATAATCTGAAAATTTGAACGTGACATAAGGATGTGGGGGAGTCACAAAGTTGTAAAAAAAACCGTCACCTCGAAATACTCGAGCGGGTTTAATTTTTTTCATTTTATTTTGAGGGGAATTATATCAGGTTTACGAAAAACATATAATCCGAAGGTTTTCATGGGGTGATGCAGCTAAAACCATCAATAAAGCATAAGCGTACAGATGCTAAGAGCTGTGTCTTTCCCACTTCGGGCCTTTTGTTTCTTCTCACTTCTTTCCAATTTTTAACTCTCTTCAGGGGGGTGTCATTGAAATAGCAAAATTGGCAACAGACAACGTGGCAACATCGGCCACCCGAGATCTTATGTTGCACCTTACTTGAGCGGGAAAATTGAATAATAGAATTTTATATTTTATATCTAAAATGTTAATGTCTCATTTTAATATTATGAATGGATGGAAAATTAGAGGCATACCAAGATATCGTCATAACACCTGACATTTTAGAAGATGCTTCGAATTCAGGTACGTTTTCTTTTTAATTCAATAATATCATAGAATAAATGAAAGATTGTAAAGTATTATAACCATTCTTGCTTACAGAAATACGAAACGACGAGGAAGTTAAAGAAGTGGAAACCAACCTCAAAGACGAATCCAGTGATATGTATATATGTATGTACATTTTTTAAATTACATCCAGTAATAAACAGAGGTAACAAAAAAATTATTTTATTTAAAAACTGTCACATTAAAAAAAAATTAAATTGTCAGATTACCAATACCCCTTTACATAATTGTCAGATTATTATTTAGTGTGACTCAAACATCGAGTTGAACCCACAGGGGAAAAATCTGACGCGCTCAAGTATTTTAAGTTAAATTTTTTTTAACATTTTCAAAAATCAGTCATGAGTGTAGGTCACGTCCAAATCTTCAGTAATTTAAATCGAACACTGTTTTGAGTTCACCAAACGTTCCCTTTCAATGTCTGACACGCTCCAATAACCTTTCTTTTTTTTTTGGTTTTTTAACGCTTTTCTCAGCCACCCCGCCCACTATTTAATCGTCAGATTAATATCTGTCGGTTATCAGAAATACAAAGCAAGTGTATACGACTATTAATATCTGACGCGCTCGAGTATTTCCATGTGACTGTTTTTTTACATTATTAAAAAATTTACACTGAAATGGAAAACTTAACTTATTTTTTTTGTTTTAGAACCTAATCTTCACACTCCAATAGGTCCCCATGACGCTCTAGTAACTGCAGATTTAGCATCCCGGGCTCCCCTACTATAAGCACAGTCATATAGTTACAACTACTGTTCAAAGTGAAGTGTATTTTTACAATGGAAAAAAATAAAAATTCCTTTTTTTGGAAAGTGTAGTACCAAAACAAATGCATAAACGGTTATTGAGAGTGTAATAGGAATCTTCACGTTAATTAGTGTAACAGTAGAAAAACTAGTTTCTGAATTAAAAAGTAAAAAGTGAATTAGCATATTGCGATAAGGAGAAAGAAAGATTTTGTAAAAGCTTTAAAGATTTCACTGGGCAACGTTAGCAATATTTCTGTTAAACTTAAAAATTCCAGAAAGCCGTGTAAGCAATGGATGCCACATTCGCTAACAAAGCAACAACAATACATTTGAATGCGATTTTCCCAGAAACATTTGCAGCTTTTTAGAAAGTATGATAAGAATTTTTGCGTCGTTTTATCACTATGGATGAGACTTTACTTGACTTGCAAATTGGGGGCTGTTACACCCCGGATGGCTTTGCTCAGGCATTCGCCAGCTCGCCCTCACCCTTCAAGCTTAGCAAAAGGCGGAGCAACCCTTCCGTATTGGTTACACTCCCGTTAAATCGGGTTAAAAGAGGGGCTAGACATATTTCTTAGGAACTCCGATGTAGTCCGGCTCGAAACCGTATCGAAGCTCCCGACTATTTCAATTAAGAAAGCTATTCAAAAGCACATTCAGTTGTCAAGAAATGCAACAACAAAATCCAGATATAACCGGTTTCTTTCAGTTCCTTCTTTTGTCCTCACGAGCCTGTACTCTATATCGCCATATGGTCAACGTCACCACGTGTAATTCTAAAAAGAAGAGTTATAGGAATCACTCCAGACTTCGAAACTACACTTTCACCACTCCTTTGACCGCCTACCCGGAAAAAAACTATGTAGTTTTTTTGTCGACCGCACCTTACTGGTCGGAGCTCAAACAGAAACTGGATGAGACTTAGGTCAACCATCATGAACCCGAATCAAACCAAGAGGTTAAGAAATGTGTGAACCGAGTCCCTTGGCCCGGAAGCGAGTAAGAGTCCAGAAATCGGCAATGAAGGTGTTGACATTGGTTTTTTGGCATTCCAAAGAAATTTTGTTAGTAAATTACCTTTAAACAATAGACTCTCATTATTATTGTAATCTTTTAGAATAGCTGGATGCAAAAATTACTAAGAGAAGATCTGGATTTCCGAAAAAACACCATTCTTCATACGACAAATTAGTCTTTTATACCACAACAAACCACTGCGAATATCAGTAAATTTAAGTTTAAGTCGTTGCAACATCCACGCTTTTGGCCAAAATCTTCCTAGGCCCCTATTGGTTGACACATTTTAAAAAAATCAAGCTTGGGAAACTATTTTTATCGCAGAGATAGTAGCAGGTAATACAGGAGTGAAATGTATAAATTATAAGATCACTGAAACAAGTGTTTTACAATTTGAGGCGATAATATTAATTAATAAAATGAATTTCACACAAACTTCTTTCGTTTTATGTCGATTTTCGGCCAATTACATCTATCTGTCAATGGTTCTCCGACCTCGTATTGATCGTGTTGTTCCTTTTTTCGGAATTTAATCACAATTTCTTAAGTGACTCTATTAATGTGGAATTAAAATTTTAAAAAAGACATAATATTTATTTTTGATTAGAAAAATAGAGATTTGGAAAATTTAATAGACCATACAAGATTACGTAGATATTAAAATATGCATCAAATTATATGGTATTACTCTAATTACCTTAAAGCAGGTTTGATCAGAAAGGAAACTAAAATTAGTAGAAAGACCCTTGTAGATTTGTTACGAATATTGCGTCTTTGTATAGCCTCGCTTAGATCTCCTCAGCCTTTGATTTTTAACAGACTTTAAAGATTTAAAATCGATCTCCACAAATCAAATTAAAACTAATCTTCCTGAGATCTGTAAACTAGCCGACACCATACAAACTGTAGGTTCTTTTTCTACGCAAAATCTACTTGAAGAAATTCTGCTTAGCTGCTTTGTAAGGCTTCGGTATCCTGTTAATAGAACCACTGCCATCCTCAAAACATTTTCATTGAGGCTAAGCAGATTTTGGTAAATTTTGACAAAAATTGGGCATTGAACGTCTTTATCGTTGTTTATGTGCCTGCTGCCCCTGATAATTCTCATTGATACATAAGTAAAGGGATGTCACACAAAATGCCTCTTGAGATCCAGCAGAAACTTAGGGCATTAATGCAATATATTATAATTTAATTTTTAATAAAGCCAGATAATTTTTTCGCTATTGATCCTAAGTGATAAGTAATAACTGATTTAATTATACCAAAGCAAATATTTTTAATACTATGCAGAGATTGTAAAATATTTTTATTTTTAACTCTCGTCTTAAAGATATTTAAAATAGATATTTAAGAACGTAGCTAGAATCAATGTTCAACTAATTAAAAATGCTTACCTACATTTCGAGAGGATGGTATAATGCATTTGATAATGGCATTGCAAATTTTAACAAATAACCTGTCATCGTGACCCTACGAGCTCAATTTGTTCAAGTTTACGGTAAAAAGGATTTTTAATATGAACAGCGCTATGATACGTGGTTATTTATTAATTTAGTTTTGTTTAATTAAAAAAAAAATACCTTCCTATTTTGTCACTTTAAAAACTGCTATATTTTTCTGCAAATGTGTATAAGTTGAATTAAGCCAGTAATTTATAATGCAACATTCTTTCAATTTATACTTAAGGAATAAGATTTAGATTGGACATCAATAATAAAGACTATTAAACCCTAGATTGCCTGTCAAACCTCTTCGTAATCGGTGTGTAAACTTTAAAGATGTTCAGCAAAATCCTGAATTGGTCATTAACAGAAATTAAATTTAAAAGTACATTAAGATACATGTTGTATTCAAATTTACGAGACACACTTTTGCACAAACATGAGCATTTTATGCATTAAGTAGCAAACACATTGCTTAACTATAATTAGGAATGGCAATGCAGAGTACCATTATCTCTCTCCATCTTTAGGAATTATTTTCTGTGTTTTTCTAAGGGGGATATTTTATCTTTATAAAGAGGATGTCAATTATTTGTTCTACGAAAGTTTTCTTGTTTAACATTAATGATTTGTAGAATAATTTGATATTTAATTCTAAAATTCAAAAAACAGATTAATAATTATGTCTTTTATGACCTACGTCATTAATCTTTAAAAAAATCAGAATATTTTAAATTTTTATAACAAACATTAAATTAATTTTGATTAGTAGTATTATTATTGTTATAGGAATTTTTTTGAGATTAATTTTATTTTGAAAAGGGTGGCAGACTTGCCACGGAAGCGTTTATGGATTTTTTAAAATTTTTAAATAGATTTTTGTTTTTTTTTTAGGTTTGTTTTAGATAATGTGCTAGTTCTTTAGGATCAATCGTTTCTGTGTACGCACACATTCTATACCCTCAAACCAGGACCAAAGCTGTCCTATCTGGCCCAAAGAAGTTTTTTGTACTCCTTTTTAATAATCACAAAAGACACTGGAATGCTTCTAGTATTTTAGAAAAGGAAACTTTTTTAAAATAACGTAAAATAAAAAAAGTGCTTTGATATTTCTAAATAAAGATAACGATGTGGCATTCATATCAGTTAACTAAAATGTTACTTGACTGCCTTTGCTGAATGCTAAAGTAAATTCTAAAAACCCTAAATTTAATTAATTCACAACCATTCTTATTTTTAAAAATAGTAAATGTACCTGTCGCAAGAAATTAGTTTGTCATTTAGGATAGTCACTTCATGAATTAAAAATAATTACCCAAATTGCCAAAAATATTTCAATTCAAATTTAAATAATGCTTATTTTAATTATTGTTTAATTTACATTTTATACTTCCAAAACGGTGATCCACTTGTCATCGAAACCCTAAAAAGTTTTTTTCTTAAATTTTTAAAAAAGCTTTTTCAATGTTTTTCTTAGGTGATCTGCAATTTTATAAGGGTTAATCTGTGCCCTGGGGCCTAAACAAGAGTTCTTGCATTATGAATAAATGAATCCGCCGCGCCGCAACAATATAGAATATAGCTACAGTGTGGCCAGACAAGTCAGCATCATTATTATTAATAGCTTTATTCAAAATTTAACTTTGGCATCAATTTCTGTTTTGATTGAGATGAAAAATAAGGAGAGAAATAGTAGTCACATTATCTGTCAATTTTTTTTCAAAAATCATCCAAAACTGGGTTCTTTTGAAAATATTGCAAAAAGTTTGCTTTGCTTTGCTTTCACTTTTTTTGGCCTCCGTCGGTAAAGGTTCAACCAGCTCTCCCCTTTCCAGACACACGTTGTTGTCAACGTGAGCTTCCCAGGCTTTGTAAGTGGAACTTCTGGATAGTCGGGCTCTGTAGCCCCAAAAAATTCTGAAATTTTTCAAAACTTAAATTCTTATCTAAAAATTATTGATGCAAGGTACAAACAATGGCGATCCGACCAAGAACTGCTACTGGTACTACGTATAACCGCTTTCTGTCAGTACTGTCACTCCCTGTTGAGCGCGCAACCATCTTTCGCCATTAGAAAAATTCCTTGTGCGTGGGCCCCTTAGAAAGGGACAGATATAAAAATTTTCGTTCAAAGCGCTTAGCCCCAGAAGAAGGACTCCATCGTTTGGTGACTTTCTCCTTGATCCCCAAGGGTAAAAGCTGTTGATACGGTTCTTCAAACCTTCGGAAAAAGCTGCCGCCGACAAAAGCTCAGCACTTTCTCATCGCAGCACTTCACGGCGAGTCAAACAGAACTGTTGCAAAATTTGAAAACAGCATAAGGATAATTTTGTTTTTTCGATTTTGAAAATAAGCTCAACGCAACCTTCATTAATTTTCAGTTTTAAATTCGTATAGACACACTTTCATAAGAGTGCGACATACAAATGATTGTTTTTTATAAAATCCAAATTGGGCTATTAAAATTTAGTAACATGTGATGCTTTTTTATTTTTGACTCTGCATTAGGTAACTTCATAAAATATCTATTTTTGAAGAGGTAGTTTGTGTCTAAAAGTACCTATAATTTTATAATTAAGACAAAAAGATCAACAACAAATAATTTATTATTAATTTAAAAGGTGGAATTTTAAAGAGTATGTTTAATTTTTATTTATGATTTTTTATTTAAAAAGATGGCTCCTTTCAATGAAACTATTTTTTTAATATTAAATTGTTATCCTTGTAAACACAAACTATATTTACCAAAATCGATATTTTTTGAAGTTACCTTACACACGGTCAAAAACAAATAAACTTTGCATCAACCTGTGTTAATAGTGCAATTTGGATTTTATACAAAAACACAGATTTAATATGACGCAGCCTCTTGGGCTTTTTGTGCCTAATTTCCCATTATCTTTTATACCAATCCTCCCACTAGTCCTGTTCCTGCTACAAGTCTGTATAACCCCGAGACTGGTGGGTTGATATATTCCTACGAGCTCATTTTCGGTTGGCCAAATAATGCCTGTCTTTTTTAATTCTACGCTTCACCTTCGCATAGGATGTGGTAGGCTGTTTCTTCCCCCTCATCGCAGATTCCTCTTAAGTTATCGTGCCCTGTTAGAAGCCCTACTGTTATGAGAAGTCTTTTTCTACTTTGTCTGAGTAGTTCTTTCTTCGTTCTTTTGGATGGTCCCTTGATGAAGCCTTTTCATGTCTTATTCTACTGATGCTGACCCAGTATTATTCGTGTTTGTTTTGGATCCATTCCCTGGTTTGCCCTCGTGCTGTGGTTTTGGCCACCCCAAGGGCAGGTTCTGGTCCAAAGTATGGTGTGGTTGATTCCGCTAGCTCATCCACTTATTCGTTGCCTTCTATTCCTGAATGTCCCGGTGCTTACAGGAGAGTAGCCATGTTGCGTTCTCCCAGGACTTCCAATTCTTTTTGGCATTCCCATGTTAGCTTGGACGTTACCTTGGGGTTTGCTAGTTGTCTTTAGTTAGTTTTTATCTCGATCGAGGCAGAAATTGATGGCAAAGTTAAATTTCGAACAAAACTATTAATAAAAAAAATCCATATAACGCGGAGTTTACTGGTCACATTGTATATACCAGATTTTTTTTTAACTCTAAATAAATAAAATAAAAATGGACTGAATCTTGGGTTAATAAACCAGTACCAAGGCATGACTTCAAAAAAAACGGGGCTTGCTCAATACTATTTTTATCTGTATCTTTTTTTTTGCTTTATTACAAACGTGAAACAAATCCATTATTCTTTCGGTGGGTAAAAATTCCACCAGCTACTAAATTTATAGAAAGGTAAACCTCTCAAGATATACAAATGAGGAAACTATGATTTACATCCATCCTCTCTAAAACACTTTCACGGGCTTTTAAACACCGATGCATCAATGTTGTACCTCTACAAAAATTCCATCTTACTGACAGTTATTATAATTGAAAACTTCCATTTGCACTCCTGCATACAACAAATAGGCGTGTGAAATTCGAAATTGCTATAATTAATTCTAGGAGAAACCTGCAGTTATGACTTTTTTGTTACATTTGATCAGTATTGATTTATGCATTAACCGACCGTGATTATAAAATAAATCATTGCCGTGCTGTTTGTTTTTGTATTTTTTATAATTATTAATATGTATGTTAACCGAGGAAATAAAGCAGTGAACATCCGATTTTTATGCAGGAAGATGATCGAGATGGGCTTTTTTGCATTCGGTTCGAGAAAGCTTTTACAAAGGGGTATATTGCGGCCCAAATAGGCAGGTATAAACTTTTTTCCGGTTATAAGTTGCGGCGCAAAAATTCTTGGAATAAATTTAATTTGATTAAGCTATGGCAGAATTGCGGCCTAAACGGAAAAGTTTACTGTTCCTAATTTAAGTGATTTATCACGTCTGAAATATAATTAGGAAAAATAAACAGCCTCTTTAATTAACCAGAACTAACCATGACCGACCAGAACTAAAGGCTTTTAAATTTGTTTAATTTATCCCTACAAAAAAAGTTATTAACAAAATTTTAATAATTTTCAATATGCTATTTATCACGCCTGAAATATAATTGGGGAAAATAAGAAGCCGCTTTAACTAACCAGAACTAACCATGACCGACCAGAACTGAAGGCTTTTGAATTTGTCTAAATTATCTCTACGTAGAAGTTATTAAATTTTTTAAATAATTTTCAATATGGTATTTATCACGTCTTAAATATAATTGGGAAAAATAAAAAGCCGCTTCAACTAACCAAAACTAACCATAAACAACCAGCACAAAGGGCTTTTAAATTTGTCTAAATTATCCCTAATTAGAAGCTAGCCCTTATTTTTGCAATTAGGCTATTACTTTTACCTACCTAATGATTTGGGCCGCAATTGCCTAGGTCGCTAGAAAGTTTGTAGCCTTATGTCATCAAGAGGAAATGAAAATTACATCGGTGCATAGAAAAAATGTATTTTGAATGTCACTACCACCGTTGTTTTAGGATTGTTGTTCAGTTTCGCCTTCGCCATTTTACTTTTTGGGTGATACTTGGGTATACTTTATTTTTGCCAAAATATGGGCAAATAAAACCTTTCTTATTTTAAGTACTTACCCTTTTAAATCAAAGAAAAAAAAATTAATAAAGCCCACAATTGAAAAATGGCAAAAATTTTCAAATAATCGACATTTTTCGTTTATAACTCTAATAATTGTTTGATTTATTTCAAAAGGCGAGTGGTTAGGTTGGGAAAAGCTTTATTTGCTCGGATTTTAAAAAAATACAAGACCCGCCCGGTTTTCCGACTTAAATTGTCCTGATTTTTTTTTGGGGGATATTCTAAACATTTTATATAAATGATTCCAATTGAAAATATGCGGGAATTACGCAATGACATTATTGATCGTGCAGTATGCGATTTAGTGCGTCACAGGATAGATAGTTGTCTTTATGTTAAAGAGGTCCATTTCCAACATTTTGTAAAGTTAAGGCAGATTGAGGCAAAACCAGTTGCTGTTGTTGTTATCAATCTAAAATAAAGTTTTATTCCGCCTATTTCTAAAGCTCACTTCAGATACAGTTTTAATTTTAATTGAAAACGGTACTACTTGTGAACCAGGTACACAAAAAAAATCTAAATAAGTAAAATTTTATGTCCTATCAAATATCATAAAGGGTCAACGTTTAGGCAATTTATATAGAGGAAAAAAAGTCATTACCAGTTTTAATGTATTTTTTTGCAATATTTATAAAAAGGGATTTTTCTTAATTAAATTAGTTCATGTCATTGTTCTTTTATATTAAAAATATGTGTAATTTTTCGCAAATGTAAAATAACCTAACGACTTTGACCTCAAAAGTGAAAACCTAGAATTTATTGTTATTGTCCTCTATGAATATGTAAACTTATACCAAATATTGTATTACCATGATTTTATTGCGACAATAAACAAGTGCAGTATCAAGTTCTTAGCAATAAGACCTATATAAATGCAATTTATATCTGCTTTAATTGCATCTTTAGATAAATTATATTGAATGCCATAATCGCCTTATAAATATCTATATAAATTGACAGTTACTAATTAAATAATTAACTTAAAAAGATCGCTAAATCTCTAAATGTGCGTACTTCCGCTTGTTAAAATAAAACAAAATGTTTACAAAGGTTGAAAGATTTCCCAAAGATGGAATCACCTAATTTTCAGGATTCGGGTATCACTAAGGCTGGGAAATATTTTAAAACAATATAACAGACATTAATAATGAAAATTTAGTGTTATTTGGGCCCAGTAGAATTTTTTGGAACATGCGCTAGAGTTGCTGGTTATCGGCAACTCTTTTGGCTAGCGTATGGAACGGGATCCAAAGCTAAGATGAACACAAGGCTTAACTCAAGGTGTTAGCATACCGTGCTGATGAGTGAATGTCATCCTGTGCCTTAAACAGGTGTCTCCAACGGTGCCTCTGAGATACAGGGCGACCTCTTAGAGTATCTAGCCTTACTGCGGTAATGCGGGGCTCTGCCGTGGTGGACTATTACTTCCCTAGCTCCAAACAGAAAGCGGGCAGAACCGCATTCATAGGAAAAAAGTGACAAAGGTGCGTTGACCGAAACGGATAGATCCGTTTCGAGAGGTGCCACTCAAGGTCACAAGAAGACACAGGTGCGCCGACCGAAACGGGTAAATCCGTTTCGAAAAGTGCCCCTGAAGTCACCAGCGCCTGTTTCACGGGGAAGGGCTAATCCATCCCGAACAAACAGGTGCTTAGAAAGGGTTCCCTGAATCCAAACAGAAGGCGGACAGAACCACCTTTATAGGAAAAAGGGTTCCCTGGCCTTAAACAGAAGGCGGGTAGGACCGTTTTTATAGGGTAAGGCCGAAGATGAGGCCTCAGAAAGAACATCTGGTTCCTGGTAACAAGGACCTGGTAGCTACCCACGTCACTAGACCGGGAGAGGAGGGCATGACGGATCTAATCGTCTGCTCGTCAGACTCTCCAGGAGACAGGGACACCAGAACACATCAGAACACATTGTGCTCGTGTCCGGTAGCGACACGAGTAAGAGGAGATGTAAAAACTCTCTTCCAATCTGTTATCGGATTCATTAGAAGTCCGATCCTGTTGGAAGAAATATAAAAAGGTGTGAGCCACAATAGACCGAGCGGTCGCAGTGGCGGGCGTAAAAAGTCCACTCACTTTAAACCTACCTACTCAATTTAGTGTCTACAATGTTTATTTCATATACTTATTGTCTTTATTTTTTGACTGGTACACAATGTTTCGGTTAGTATGTATCTCCAACCGTTTTCCAATGATAACTAAAAAACTAATCTCCAATAGTGATGGAACCTTCCGAATGATCTTCCGAACGATATTCGAATATAGAAATGTTTCAAATGATTCGAATATTTCTTTCGGATATTCGAATATTCGTATTCCAATTAGCTGGAGTACATTCCCGCTACTTTTTGGATGATAATTTATTCGATTCGGGGTTCATTCAAGATCACTCCTAGTTCGATCGAAATAGGAACAGCTATTAAAAGAATGCGATAATTTAAATGTCAGATGCCACATTGTGATTCGTTACCACATAATTTTATATTTAATTATAATGTACATTTCCTCCATATTGAATTTTCAATTCAAAATGCAGATACTAAACACAAAACATTAATATTAAAAATAGAAATGTTTCACAAAGTGTCGAATTTTCTGGCGGCCACTGTCAAGTATTCTATACACCACCCCAATAATTACGAATTAAAACGAAAATAAAACTTCCGCCGCACCACCAATAACAGCAAAGAAATTAAAAACGTACACGAATACGTATGCGAACTCAACATTAACCCAACAACTAAAACAGTCGACTGAAATCAAATACAAAATAGTTCATTTTTCATCTTCTGACAACTGATTCATCTGGAATAATTCGTTATTTCGAATTCGGGGTAAATTGACGGTCGGAGGCCGGAGGAAATATATCGAATATCGACTGGCGTTGATCGGTCAATGTTTCATATGTCGAATAATATTTTAAATATGAAGGTCTTCCGAAATACGAATATTCGAATATTAAAATCATCCGAATATGCCCATCACTAATCTCGAAGCTACAGTTTATACACTATTCGTTGTTCACGAAAATACCCGA
This sequence comes from Listronotus oregonensis, assembly GCA_019359885.1. Taxonomy (NCBI): domain Eukaryota; kingdom Metazoa; phylum Arthropoda; class Insecta; order Coleoptera; family Curculionidae; genus Listronotus; species Listronotus oregonensis. The sequence continues at coordinate 152,742 of JAHBCN010003263.1, read as the reverse complement.
AGCTTGACCGACTTTTCACGGTTTAATAACGGCTGCTAAATATTTGGAATGCCAATGCTAGGCTTGCTAAATACATTTTAATTGTTTAAAATTATTGCAGTTTTTTTTTAAATTTTCTTTTCTTTCAGTGGGTTTACACCAAGGAAGTTTAAAGGTGTATGGAAGCCCAATACTGTAGAACAAAATTGTCCAGGCGTGCAGGGCAGCGGGAATCGGGGGATTGGCCCCGCGGAGTTTGCGCAATGAATAGGAGGTCGGAGCCGGACTTCCATAATCCTTTGTTACTATCTATAAAGTTGACATCATCAAATATCAAGTTCAAGCATTCACTGTTTTTTTTTTTATTTTTTGCACAAAATTGTTGGTTATTAAACGATACTACCATAGAATATTTAAAATTATTGTGTAATATTGAATTTTACATCATCTAATATAATATGGAAAGAATAGATGGCGCCACTTTAGAGCCTTCTATTTAAATGGTCGATATTTTTGGGAGTTTTGTATTTTTACCAAAAATTTTGATAAATAAATAAAAACACGATTTTTTAAAAATAAATTTCAAACATTGTATGATAGTTTCATGTACTTATCACCAATTTTGTGATAAAAGAAGAGCAAGATAGTGTAAATGAATTTAATCTAATCCTTAGATTGTGGTTGTACATTAAAAAGTGAAAATTTTTATAACTGCTTTTTAGGCATATACTTTTCACTAATAACAAACATTCATAAGACAGAATAACAGTGGTTAAAAATGTTTAGTAACCTTGGTACCTAGGTATCCATTGTAACAGTAATCGTTAAATATTATGTGTCTACAGTATGTCGAGCTTAAAAAGTTGATAATGTAAGTTTAAGAAACCAAAAACCGAATTTCTTTTTAAACAAATACAGAAAAAGCAAAAAGGAACTTTAACATAAAATTGTACTGTGTTTTATTCAATTAGAGGGACCTGTATATATTAAAATTTGCCTGGTCTGCCCAGTAATTAATAATTTTGATCCTTTAAAAGAATGTACTAAATTATTAAATGAAATAAAAGTACCTAAATGTAAACCTTATTTCTTTTTAATAATCCACAGAAATACACAAACATTGTGGAACTCATCTAAAAGATAGTTAAGATTACCTTACTTTTCTCACTGCTATTTCCTGTGAAATTTTCATTTTCAATTATTCATAATTGATATATTATAATTTATTCGGTTACCTAACGTTACGTCTCATAAGAAGCACCTAATTTAAATATAAGAAATACTAACCTAAAGTAAAAAATGCCGGGTATGTTACCCTTAGATTTGCAAGACAAAACCATACAACCTCTAGTCATTTTGTTACGATATTATAAGTAACAAACAATAAACACAAAATTATAGTCACAAATTAATAAACACTAATCACTAAAATAAGAAGGTTTTTATCAATCTAAAAAATTCTGCAACCACAAAATATAATCACACTAAGCAAAACAATCGAAACTAATACGGCTCTCATAAAAGTATAATTGGAATTTTATAATTGCGGAAAATCGGCGGGGCCAACTCTGACAGTTATTTTCATACTGGGCTGGACATTTTTTGATCAAATGGGCCATAGCATTGGGCTTCCATACACCTTTAAACTTCCCTGGTTTACACACGAATAATTTTGCTGTAGACCACTGCATGCGGTGTTGTTTTACCATGCATGTTCGGTAACCCCTGACCTTGATTTGTTACCTAGTTTCATATATTTTTTGGAGACTTTAACTTTAAATTCAAGTGATCCTTTTGTTTTCCAATGTATCATTTACCACATTCACATGGATCTTGATAGATGCAGTCACTATTTAAAATATTGTGGTCCAGTCTCGTCTTAGTAAGAATACTTTTTTGAGTGGTTTGGGATTTCAATGCTGTTAAAATATTATAATTGCTTGTAATTTGGCGGATCTTTTCTGAAGTGCCTTTAATATTAAAATTGTCATGGTTTGGTCTTATTTAAGTTGTTTGTTCTGTTCTAATGTTTATTCATTGTTTCGTTAATCAGTATTTCATTGTAACCGTTTTGCTTAAGATCCCGATTTAAATTAGTAATTCCTTCTTGCAGCAATTTCTTACTGTTACATAAGGTTACTGCGTAGTTATATAAAGTACGCATGACCCCTTGTTTGGTTTCGCGGGAGTAATTAGAATTTTGGTAAAAGTTCTGTCCAGAGTAAGTGGGTTTCCTGAATACCGAGGTTTGTATATGTCCATTATGTCATTTAACTAGAACGTCAAGTAAAGGTAGAGCCAAATTTTACTTCTTCATTGTGAATTTAATACAGGGTCGGGGGCAATTCAGATTCTCAGAAAGCTTCGAGTTCTTCGTCATTTCCTGTTCGTCATTGTTTAACATTTAACACCTCCAAGCAGGCCCGTGCTGGGTACCTCAAAAGGGCGAGGGACAGGAAGTGGTAAGGGCGCCCATAACATCGCAGAATGGAGCCGCGCCGGACGGAAGAATGTAAACATAAGTAAGAGTCCAATGGCGCATGTAGTGTGCTGATTTTTTGACGCGGCTGTGGGGCTGTGAACTCATGATAACATGTTTAAAGGTTCTCGCCCATTAGCGCGACGCGGTGCGGTGCGATTAAATGCATCAGGGATACTTTACATGTAATTAAACTGAAGCCCGCCCATCTAGGCGATGCGACGCGACGCGATAGCTCCGACAAGTCGGGAGAGCAAGCAAGCGACAATGTCGCGTCGTGTCGCATCGCGTCGCGCCGCGTCGCTCTAGTGGGCGAGAACCTTAAGCCTTTAAAACCCATCTCGGGTTGATAAAAAAATTGATTTTACTTTGCCTTGCTAGTAAGGTATATCAATATACCAAAGCAATGTTAATTACTTAATATTTGAAGTAGTTAACAAATAAATTTTAATGTATTTTAAAACTATGAATTATTCAATCCAAGCAAACGTACAAAATTTTAAAAAAGTGTCAAACAAAAAATTAATTGTTATATACGGTAAAATAACTTTTCCTTTAAAGTTAAAAACTGTTAATTATAAAGTAAGAAAATTATTTAAACCCAGCAAAATAAAAAACTATTTATTTCATTACACCTAATGTAGGCTTAATACAGTAAACGCATTAAAATATTAAGCTATCATAAAAAGTAACTATAACTAATGTAAGATAACACCCCGATGAAATTAATTAAATTAAAGACACTGCTTATTTCATTAGTGTACCTCAAAATTTTAAACAAAAAGGTTTAATAACATCGACACACAAAAAAAAAGTGGTCTGTGCATTTGACCAGACCCATCCATCTATATGTATTTTGATGAGCTAAATCCAAATCCGAAGCCCGTTTGGTCCATACTTTCTCAAAATTTTGAGTAAATTGCAAAAAACTGCTAAAAATGGTTACGAATTTCAGCTGAGTTCAATAAAAACGATTTTTTTTATTGAACTTGATCAAGTATGTTTCTTATGCGTTTCAATACGCTGAATCTAATTCAGAAGTTCGTTTGGCTGTATACACTTCAAATTTTAAGTAAATTGCAGAAAAACGCTGAAATTGGCTAAAAATTGCAGTTATGAAAACGATTTTTTATTGGACTCGATCAAGTATGTTTCTTATGGTTTTCAATACGCTGAATCTAAATCCGAAATCCGTTTGGCCCGTACATCCTCCAAATTTTGAGTAGAGAGCGAAAAATTGATAAAAATGACAGTTACGAAAATAAAAATTATTGAACTTGATCAAGTATGTAAATTTGGAGTATGTACAGCCAGACGGACTTCGCATTTAGATTAAGTCAAAAGAAACATACTTAATCTTGCTTAAGAAAATTTTCTTTATTTTCATAACTGCAATTTTTCGCAACTTTGACCTTTTTTATCACTTGTTTGCAATTTACTCACAATTTTGAGGGTGCATGGGCCAAATGCATTTGGATTCTGCGCATCAAAATACATATAGATTTATGGGTCTGGTCAAATGAACAGGCCACTTAATTATTTTTGTGTGTCGCCGTAATGAACTAATCAAAAGACTGCTATAATGAGCAGTCTCATTTAATACGTTACATGTTATGAAATATTATAACATGTAACCTATTATACAAAAAGTATAAGCTAAATAAATATCACTTTTTATTAGCCTTAAATACAGAACTAAACTGCTCAACAAAAAGATCGTACCATTTAATTTTTAGACCCATTTTCAAACTGCTGTAACTTTTTTAAAAATTAACTTTTTTGAATATCTAAAACGAAGTTTAAAACCGCGTTTCTTCTACTTTAAGCTGTATTGCATTTAGTTTTAGTAAGATGAATATTATTATGATGTACAGGGTGATCAATAGAGTGCTGCAAAAAAACAAAAAATTCAAGTGTGTCCCATTTTAGTGGTAATTTTTTTTGGTCGTTAAAATGTGGGTTGTTACCAAGGTCAAATCAATATCTCTAGACGTTTATGCCAGTTTTTGAATTGAGGACCTTTGGCTTGCGATACACTTCTAAACGTCAAATTTTGGTAATCAATTCTTTAAAAAGCTATAACTGGAAAATGGATTGACGGATTTCAACGACTGTTTCATATTTGGAAAGCTCATTTCATGTAGATTTTTATGTCCTAAGCACCTTTCGATAGGTTATAATTTTATGAGTATACGGGGCCAGCAAATACCAAAAACGTAGCTGATTTAGAAATCCTAAATATAGGGTAAATTATTGAACGCCAAAGGGACCATATGTGTGTGTGTTCTGTTTTAAAAATGACCAAGTTGAAGTTTGTGTCCATATCTCGAAACGATTTCTACCGTTAATCGATTTATGCTGTTTAAGTGCATGTTAACTTATTCAGCAAAAATGCGTCGTTATTATGGCATTAGGTCTGAATGGTAGGAATTCCAACAACGTCTTAAAGTTTTGAACATTTTTAAACATAAATTGGTGTTGTACACCATGATATACGGAATGATCAACAAAGTACTTTCAAATTTATTATGATATCCATAATTAGCACAACATTAGGTACCAAACGGCCTTGTTTGCGCAACATGTTTTAGATTAAAATTGTTAGGCTTAAAACTCTTTTTAATACATTTCGGTGTCCAAAAACTTACCGCACTATATTTTTTAGTTGATTTTGCTTAGTTTTGTCATTTTCAAAGAGTCAAGTTACCTCTACAAAAAAACAAAAAAATGTTTACTTGATACATTGAATTTATCTATAGAAGGGATACGTTTCTATAGCAACTATGGAATAATGTCATTGTCATAAAACAGTTTGTAAGTCAAACAAAATGTATAAAACTTTAGGACGTTGTTGGAGTTCCTTCCATTCAGACCTAATGCCATAATAACGACGCATTTTTGCTGAATAAGTTTACTGGCACTTAAACAGCATAAATCAATTAACGGTAGAAATCGTTTCGAGATATTGACACAAACTTCAACTTGGCCATTTTTAAAACAAAACACACACATATGGTCCCTTTGGCGTTCAATAATTTACCCTATATTTAGGATTTCTACATCAGCTACGTTTTTGGTATTTGTTGGCCCCGTATACTCATAAAATTATAACCTATCGAAAAATGCTTAGGAGATAAAAAATCTATATGAAATGAGCTCTCCGAATATGAAACACTCGTTGAAATCCGTCAATCCATTTTCCAGTTATAGCTTTTTAAAGAATAGATTACCAAAATTTGACGTTTAGCAGTGTATCGCAAGCCAGAGGTCCTCAATTCAAAAACTGGCATAAACGTCTAGAGATATTGATATGACCTTGGTAACAACCCATATTATAACGACCAAAAAAATTACCACTGAAATGGGACACACTCGAATTTTTTGTTTTTTTGTAGCACTCTATTGATCACCCTGTACATCATGATAATATTCATCTTACTAAAACTAAATGCAATACAGCTTAAAGTAGAAGAAACGCGGTTTTAAACTTCATTTTAGATATTCAAAAAAGTTAATTTTTAAAAAAGTTACAGCAGTTTGAAAATGAGTCTAAAAATTAAGTGGTACGATCTTTTTGTTGAGCAGTTTAGTATTAAATTAAACAGACTGAAAACTAAACTAACTTAAAAACTTAATAACAAAATGTCCGAAAAGTACAATGGTTTTCTCGTTATTAAATTCAACTCATTATAGAAAAGGGATTAAAAAAGTCTATATTATTATAAGAGATAAACAACCACAAAAGCTCTCATGAGTTTACTGGCATGAGAGGGCCGTATAACCTTGAAGGCGAGGGCGCAGGGGAATTTGTCCCCCTGTCCCCCCAGGCCAGCACGGGACAGCCTCCAAGGACCAGGACTGTTTTTTTTTTCAGGAAAATTAAAAGTACCCCTATAATTTTTGTAGGGAAAAAGTTCAACGCTTTTTGACGGTTGGAGAAAAAGACACTTTTATCAATCCTATATTTCAATTTTATTTAATTCTTAAAAAAGTTCGATTTACGAGTGAACCACCTTAAATAATATTATGACTATTGAGAATCCCTCGTAATAAATATAGTATTACTTTGTAAACACAAAACATATAAAGATTACAGAGCGTAAATATGTAATTGTAACTAACATAAAGTTAAATTACATATCTTAATTAAGTAATTAGCTAAGGTGACTGAAGAACTAATGAAAAAAGTTGAGTCGGTCTATTAAAGTTAATATAAATTGTATATTTTATTACCCTTTTTCTGTCGTAGGAAAAAAGCATAACTTCCGTGATGTGTATAAAACATATAGTTTTCTGGGTTGAGCATAGAAAGTAGTAACACAAGGCAGGAATGCGATATTATGTATTTAAAAAACATCTTGTAAAAATTTTTTGGCGTAAGTTATTTTTTTTATATTAATTAGCAATTTATACAAAATAGATTTTTAAATAACACTCCCTTTTATGCTTAATATTATTTTAAAACTTTAATAAAATAGGATTCGTGATCCGGATTTGTTATATAATTTTAAATGATCCGGAATCGATTCTCTTTGAAAGGTATCGATTCCTTATATTAGTAATTTGAGACAAATGTCAAAATCCGCCATTTTGAATACGCCATTTCAAATTTCCAAATTTTTACCCAAGATTTTTAATTTCCAAATTTTGACCTAATCCCACTAATATCATTATATCCCGAATTCAAGGCAAGGTTTATAAATGCCAAAATCCGCTATTTTAAATCTTTTATTTTAAATTTTTAAATTTTTACCTAAGATTCTTAATCAGCATCACAATAATTATCGGCAAGTAAGATAAAGAAATTAAAAACATCTGCCTATTAACTTCTTAAAATAAGAAAACACACCTAACGGGTGATTTTTAACTAAAATATGTTGTTTTTTAGGCCTGGAGAAACAATATTTAAATAAAACATTTTTTTTCGTAACCATAGTGTGTGGTATTTAAAAACTTGCATGCATTTTACATGCATTTATGTTAAAAGTTCTGATTGCTCGATCTTCATAATTTTTGTTATCCTTAAGATAACCCTGAGCGACTTTTAAATGGGACATTTAATTATTTCTATTTAGGGTGTCATCCAAAAATGAATTTAAAATTTTAATACATTTTTATATTCCGCAAACAGAGAAATTATTAAACGGTACTTCTAAAACTTCCTGTAAAATTATAATAAGACGTTCCATTTAGAGGTCGCTTAAAAACCTTATGAAAATCTAGCATCGCGAGTTTTGAAATACAGTTCGAAAAAATGGTCCATTTAAGGGTGGAGTCATGTTCATCTCAGAAATAAGATAATTAAGTTTGACGAATATTTACCAAACACTAACTTGGCTGAGTTACAAGACTTCAAAATAAGACTAAAATTATATATTGCGACTCGGGCCCCTGCTAAAAGTACTATTTTTCGTAACGAGCAGATTCATGCGGAACGGGCGAAGCGAGTTGACGTTGTCAAAATTGGAGAAATAACTATTCAAAATTTAATAACAAAAATATGGACTTTGATAAAATATTGGAACTAACTTGAGCATTTATTGGCGATTAATGATCTCAACCCTTAACGGCCTTAATTATTACCCTTATTGATATCCTTGGTCGTTATAGCTATTTATGTATCAAGGGCGTTACTGGGACTATAATGCCCTGAAGGTAGATTTCGACCTGATGGGCATTATAGTCCAGTAAAGCCCGTGGTGCATACAATGCTTTATGTTTTACCCAAAAAAGAGTTTTTCAATGACTAATTACATTATTTATTCGCAATATAAAAAATATGTTGCACCTGTACCTGTATACGTAAGTAGATAATGACTGGTGTTAAGTTTGACTTTGATGTTTCTGTCAGTTAGTCAGTTGGCATTTTTTATTTAACGATTTGCTCAAAATGGAAGAAATTCCACAAAATATAAGAGAAAAGGCCATAAAAGCGACCGAAAATCTTTTGCCAGTTAAATCAAAGCAACAGTATGATCGGGAGTATGGCATATTTGGTATTTGGAAAGATGCGAACGCAATTCTTCAAATAACCGAAAACGTTTTAATGGCATATTTCCAGGAACTGGTAAGTTATTAATTTTATTTTAATACATATGTTTAACAAACTTTATTATTTTTAGTCGGAAAATACAGTCCGAACTCTCTCTGGACCAAGTATTCCACCCTAAGGTCTACGTTGATGGTCTATGAAAATATAGACATTTCGCAATACCATCGTCTCATATCTTTTTTAAAAGTTAAGTCGAAAGGATACGTCCCGAAGAAGTCTAAAGTTTTGGAAGGAGAACAAATATTAAAATTTATTAAGAAGGCTCCTGATGATATCTACTTGGTACACAAAGTCATATTGGTAATGGGTGTTTTTGGAGGTTTAAGACGAGATGAGTTGGTCAAAATGACCATTGATGACATTGAAGATAGAGGAACAGTCTTGGTTATAAAGGTACCAGAAACTAAAACTTCAACTTCAAAAGTTTTACTATCATTGAAGAAGATTTAGGCGCTTTAAATTTAATAAAAAAGTACACAACATTAAGACCAGCTGGAATAAAGGAGCGAAGATTCTTTCTTACCTATAGAAAGGGTCGATGTACAGTACAACCCATTGGAAAAAAATACCATAGGAAGCGTCCCAACATTGATCGCAAAATTTTTAAAACTGGATAATGCAGAAGCTTACACCGGCCACTGTTTGCGTCGCACATCGTCAACTTTACTTGTTGAGGCAGGTGCTTCGTTTGAAACGCTAAAACAACATGGGAAATGGAAAAGCTCTTCAGTAGCTGAAGGATATATAGAAGAAGGTATTTCATCCAAAAACAAAGTAGCCAAAATGATTGCCAATTCAGTTAATTCCGAGGTTAATTCCGTATCGACTATTGAAAATTCTTTAATGGACTGTTCTTCTATACAAAATAGCGTTAGTGCTACCACCGCTGCTACCATCACAAAAACACCGACCATTCTATAGTGGGATCAGCTACATTTTCCGGGACATTTCAAAATTGTAATTTTTATTTTGGAAATAAAGTTTAATTTTTAGTATTGTTTAAAGAAAAAATTATTTTTTGTATAAACTTGATCTTTATTGTGAGAGAAATAAAATTGGATAAGCAATAAAATTTCCATATTAGCGCATTAGGGCATTATAAGCGGGCATTATCATAATGCCCGCTTATAATGCCCTAGGTGTGATAGCAGGTATTATTGCTATCATAACATATTCCGTTTCTAAGGTATTATAGATCAATAATAGATAGGTAAAACATAAAATGACTAAAATACTTTCCTAATAATATTATACTTACCAACGTTACCATTAGACTTTAACAATCATGGACTCACCTGAAACAAATTAAAGGGTAAGTAAGACAGCTGAGTTTAAAGGAACTAAGCATTAACAAAAATACAAAATATTAAGGAAATAACAAAAAAATTAATTTTCGGTTACACCTTTTTTGTAAAATGTAAGAGTTGCATATTTTAATGCTTATTTACATTTTTAAACTGAAACTAAGAAAACTCGAAACATGTTCAAATATATTTTAAAAAACTATAGAACTTTTATATTTTTAATTTGTTCTTCAGTATATTTAGAAACCAAAAACAGTCTTGTAGTACTTATTATTGAATCTGGCGAATCTAATATTGCCCCCTATGATAAAACTGCATGTTTTTAAATATATCTAATGAACCCTTTTTTAAACAACTTTGAGTCCATGTAAGTATCACACCTGATCAGATTACCCAACAAACATTTTTTACCTATAATCTTCTTAATGCTTAAATTACTTCCGGAATCTTCTTGCCAAAGGAACGCATTTTCTGAAAATTTTCCTGAGTCGCAGACAAGAAAAAAATTCCATGAAAATGCATGACTGAGGAAAACTTTCTGGACATAATTTCAAGGACGCCGGGGATTTGGTAAGAAAAACCACCCAAAATTATTTAAAAAATAATAGTAAAAAAATCGGATATGAGCTGTCAAAAAAAATCACTTATTAATTTTGTCCACCTACCTAGGCAAAAAAAATCAAAAAATTTCAGGATTGATATGTTTATCTGTTAAAATAAAATTGTTTAACAGGGACTATCTTTCTAGTAAAGTCTGAACTATACCCATTTGTAATTACGTCATCCAGGTGAGAAAAAACGTATGGCGTAATTTTGTAAATAGATAATTAGATATTTTTGTCAATCAATTTTAGGGTAGAAAATTTACTATCGCGTTTAGAAATTGATAGTCTCTTATGTTTTTTATACGTTCAAAAATTAACAAATGATGATTTTGCAGTATATTATAATTTTTACATTTGTCTATACACTTTCAATCTCAAAAAATAATCAACAATCTTGAAGTACTTATTTATTTACAAACTTAATAACAATTATCAATATTTTGATTAATCATGAATAATAAACAAACGTAGCTGATTACTTTAAAATAATGGGTCAGGTGAATAAAAGGAAGCAAATGCTTTTACTATAGTAGCATCCTTGTTTGATCTTTTAATATTACATAAGTCTATTTCAAAAAAACTTAAGTATAAGTATTTGCTTCCTTTTATTCACTTGGCCCATTGACTTTTTTCAATTAGAAGATCCATGTCTTGTCAATGAAAACTTGAGTAAAACCTTCCGGACCTAAATTTCTATTTTTGATTTTCTCTCTTAAAAAGTTTATTCTTTTATAAACAATATCTGGCAAGTCCTTAAAATATTTTATAATATTTAATTTCTCCACTTGAAGCCTATACTTTTGATCCATCTTTTTAAGGATTTGATGAAAAACTCAAATTATTCAATTTCTTTCCTAAACTTTTGTCTTATTGTTGCCAATGTTACATATTCTTTTATGGCGTACAAAGAGTAAATTGTGTCCTATATTATATTTTTCAAATATGTAGTAATTTTTTTTTTGTGGTCTTTTGCTTGAAGACAACTGGAAGTACATCCTGGTCTTTTTTTATCCCATTCTTCTTTATATTTGCGATTGTTGTTAGGCCCAATTTTGTTGCATCTGCGGCTTGGTGGATTACATTCTCAAATTAAAGTGCAATTCTGTTTTGGACTTGTTTCTTTCCCAATTGAAAAAAGGCCAAGATATTTAAAATTATCAGCTGCGATTGTTCATTATACCTATTATATCTTTCTCTGGGAATTATTTAAAACTTTTCGAAATACTCGTAACCTTCGACAACAAGTTGACACACTAATGTTTTTGATTAACAGTGATGGATACTTCACATAACCAAAAATATTAAAAATGAATAATCATTGAACACCATTTTTTTAAAAGGTTTTTTGTCAACGCTGTTTGGAATGTATTAAATAAAAATAAACAAATATGACGTCATTACAAATGGGTATAATGCCGACTTTACATACAAATTTGTGAAGTAAATTATTCTTTGTTTATTAATTAAGTTTAAAAAGTTTAAATAAAGGGATTTATAGACTTGTTAATAAAGGTACGTTCGATTACAAGATACCATGACATAATTTAACTGATATGATAACAACAAACTTATAAAAGCTCACCCGATAGGAAAAGCATACCACTTCGAATTATTATTGTGTATATTTATATTAAAACCAGCCAGCAGGTATCTAATCAAGTATATTGTTTGTAGGTATATTATCCATTTCAAATCGATATATCTACTTCCCACCTCATAGAGCAACGTACTCTTGTCTTGAATGCATTAAGCCAGGCCCTTTTTAAAGATATGGACCGATTTTAAAAATCCCATTTCCTTAGTCAATAACCCTTTCAGAACAAACGATTTACAATCAGTTGCCTTTTGTATCTTATACAGCTCGATTAATGATCCACTAGTAATACAGGTTGTCTTAAAATTTTTAATTATCTTAAGCTCAATTTATTTGATCTTTTCGATTGTGATGCCATAACACTAAATACGTATAACTCAAGGGATTTATTGATACATATTATTTTTTCAAACTTTCTTTTACTATTGGCGTCTTAACCAAATTCAGTACTTAGTAGTAGAAAATAAAGCTTCATACATGTGAGCAAATTAACTAACCCTCTTATAATAATCGCAGATAAACACATCCGACTTAGTTTTCTAATAGCAGTCTGGAAAACAATATCAACAAAGCTCAAACCTCTATAAAGTTTAGTAGACATCTGAATTTAAAATTTTTATGGGTATCCTAATTAGACAACTGTGTCAATCACTAATATAATGCATATGTTGCTCTTCTTAGATTAAAGCCATCAGTAGGCATATCAGATCAGATACCAATATTTATGTACACGGACTATACCGGGTGTTGCTCCGTCGAGCGGGACATAGGGAATCCCATGTAAATTTTGAAGTGGTCCAATATTTTCTAATATTTTAGAAGAAAATATTATTAGGATTTTTAAAGAGCACAAAAGTTGTACCTAGTGTACAAATTTCAGCTCTTGTCAGTCCGTAAAAATAAAGATAAATGCTAAAATAAGTTATGAATCTCTATCTTCTTACGCGCCCTGTATTATTAGAAGTTTATAATAAAATACCAGAAAAATTATTTAACCTCTTACTCTCAAGTTGCAGATCAATGTCACCTCATTTTTAAATTGAATACTCAAATCAGAAAAATCACTATTATAAAAATGGTTTTATCAGGAAATAGTTATCGAAGAGTAGCGGACATGTTTGCAGCCTATTTTCCCAATAGGCCAATACCAAGTAAATCGACAATAGAACGGACGATAAAAAATTTGAAACTACAGGCACAGTAATCAATAATTGCAAATGTGAAGAAAATCGACGTGAAAATCAGAGAAAAATTGTACAAAACGAGAGGTTTAGACGTATACTTTGTGTAGAGGAGGCCGAAGGAAACATTAGCACGAGACAACTGGAGTACATTACAGGACAAGACCACACCACAATATCTCGAATATTAAAAAGATGTAAATACCACGTTTACAAGTACGAAAGACACCAAGAATTAAGAGACGTAGACGAAATACGACGACAGGAATTTTGCTTTGAGATGATGGAGAGGACAGACACTGACAGAGGTTTTTTACAAAATATTTGCTTCACTGACGAATGCACTTTTACATTAAACAAGGAACCCAACATTCAAAATTGCCGGTACTGGAGTAACGTAAACCAAAATCGATTTGTTGAGACAAGGACTCAATATCCACAAAAAATTAATGTTTTGGCGGGAATTTTCGGCCACCATATCCTTGGACCATTTTTCCTTGACCGACATTTGAATGCGGAGTACTTTCTGGAACTTTTAGAGGAACAAATTTTGTCTGCTTTGAACAACCTTGCTAGTGAAAATCAAGAGATTTGGTATCAAATGGATGGCTGCCCAGCACACAGTACCAGAGCTGTGCCGAATACTTGAATAAAGCATTTAATAACGACATCATAGGCCCGAACCACGCAATATCTTGGCCAGCCAGGTCTCCGGATCTTTCGCCAAACGATTTTTTTCTATGGGGACATTTAAAAACTAAGCTTTATACCAATAAAAATATGAAAATTTAGACCAGCTAAGGAATGCTATTTCCTGAATCTGCCAGAATATCGATGTACCAACTAGCCAACGTAAGAAATGAGTTTATAATCGTTTGGGTTATTGTCTGGCAAGGAGGAATATTTGAGCATTTGATTAAATCCTGATATTTTCGTCATAAATTGATTTCTAAATGTAGACAAATTTGTTTTATTGTCTTACGAAACTGTGAGTGCATGTGTTGGAACTGTAAACTAAAATGAAATGCGAGGATTGTTTTTGAAATTCCCGTATAAAATTGTTCAGTTTGGGCAATGACTTTATAAATTAATGAACTAAATTGTCACTGATAAATCGATATGGTGTTTTTATTATTGATTTCTAGAGTACAGGGTGCATAATGAGATACTACGTTGCAGAAGTATTTAAGCAGTTTACTCTTTACTGGTTGGTTAAAAAAATGCTCAAATTTTCATTTTCGGTGGAACTTATTGTGCTCTTCAATAAATCCTAATAGCATTTTTTTCTAAAATAATTAGGGAAGCCAATATTTGACTACTTCAAAATGTACATGGGATTCCCTATGTCCCGCTAGGCGGAGCAACACCCGGTATGAAGCAACTTAACTTTACAATATATTTTTACCGAATCGTATGTTGTCTTTTCTTTTTAACTAGTCCTCCCCCCTAGCCGTTGTGTCCCTTTCAAATTCCAAATTTGTCAATATAATATATATTTTAAAAGAATAACGTGACCATAGACATCACGTATTTCTTTTTAAAAAATTTATCGCCACAACAGAATCTTATCTTTTTCATGAAAAAGCTTTTGTGCTTTCGCATTAAATATCGAAAGTTTAAATCGCTAAATGTCAGCCTTAAAACTCAAAAGATATTTTAGATAAGCATTTACTTAAGCCTTAATTTTGTGTAAGGTTCGAATTTTCTTTTCCAAAAAAACGTGCAGTTTCCAGATAATTGCATATAAGTGAGCTGTAAGCTGTGCGTAATCGCACTTTTTCGTAAATTTCCGCACAATTCTGCCGCGTCCTTCGCAGACATTGGGATTTCGAGCACGAATGCTTTTATACATAGTTTTTACCAATGCACGTTGACCCACAAATAAATATCTTTTTACTTTTTTAGCGTTTAAAACTTGTAGAAGCTCCCTGTCCCATTTTGCAAACTAATATTAAAAAGAATATAATACAAAAATGAAACAAACATAAACTGAACCCGTGATTGCAACAACTAAGCAACAGGACTTGATAACGTAAATGCACTTAGACCAATTATTGTTGCAACATTATAGTCTGCATCCTCGTTGCAACAATTGCTGCGTTACGCGAGTTGTATAAATTTGGCACCGCTAACCGTTTATGAAAACTAAATGCACACAAGCGTTACTTCGCAAAAATCCAATAGATTTTTGTTGTAAATTATGAAATATTATTTGATGCTGCTCTTATTGATTTTTTTTTTTAAGAATTGACTGACTTCTCTGACGAATATTTTTTTTATCACAGTATACCTTAGGCTATTATTGGGAGAAACCTATGGAAGGACCTACCGATGAACATAAAGGACTTCAATAGGGTGCAAATGAGAAACCTGACAGGCATACTAACAGGTCATTGTAGAAACAGACACTATCTCAACAAGATAGGAAAAAGTGAGACAAGTACATGTAGATGGTATGGAGAGGGAAGAGAGGACACCATACATGTACTTAGACATTGTCCAGCAATAGGGCACATCAGGGGGAAATGTCTAGGTACAGCATGGTTGTACCTAAATGACATAAGATTCCTACCACTAACAGAACTCGCATCACTAGTAAGGAAATTGGGGCTCTAGTAAGCAAAATGACAGCGCCATATCAGTGTTAAAGGAATGCATACATAAGGGACAGTAAAGGGTGACGGAACCTGCGTATGCTTAAGGGTTGGTGCAGAGCATAATGGGCTTAGGCTTCAGTGCTCAGGGCCCCAGCGAGGGAACTCACCATGATAGGTAGATAGATAGATACCTTAGTTTATTAAATTATTGTTAGAAAGAAACACGTTACTAAAGTTGTAATCTAAACATCGATGTTTGTGGTCCTTGTGGTACTAATGATGAAGATGTCCAGGATATGTTGTTGTTATTAGTAGATGAAAAAGGAATACTTGTTGCATTGTTTTAAAAGTATGCCGAATGTTGTGTTCTTACATAAATTACGTAGCACTAGCAAAATGCGTAGGTCGCGGGCTCTAATAGTTGATCCTAAAGGTTCTCGTAGTCCTACCACAAAATGGTAGGACTTTGTTATTGGCAAAAGTTTGTTATTATATTAAGAAGGGTCATAACTTATGCACGGAGCTGTTAGGGAGTTTTATTAGACCCTTGGAGTAGATTGGCAGATTGCTGATGAGGGAGATTTCCTTGTTAGTTGCTGTTAATCATATACCATGATGTTATGATATTATTTTTTGTTTTTATATTTAATAAATAATTTGGAATTTTCTTCTCATGCAACATAATTTAATAAATTTGAATTTTAAATTAGTTTTCTTGTTTAAACAATGTTTAATTGCAAGTAATGCTGCTAAATACAACAGATGTTTAAAGAAAATCCATTTAACCTTACATCAAACACACAAAGGACAACCTGTATAACGAAATACGACAATCGATCTTCTTAAAGCAACCGTCTGGTGGGCTTATAATCAGATTGAGTTAAAGCCCACAGACAATTCAGCCTGAAGGCTGTAAACTGTACCTAACTTGATATAAGATTAAATAAAATTAATTAGATTTGCTTCTTCGTACATGTACGTATATACCTGCATCAAAAACATTTTTCTGCTTTGTGCGTGTAACGGTTGATGTCTTGTAATGTAAGGATAAAGCGTAGTAAATTGCTTTTCTTGTGCATAATGAAAAAGAAAATTTGCAAAGGTGTTTATAATTTAATGATTAAGTTATTAATGGTATAATGAGAAAAATGTGAAAGTTAATAAAAATGTATATCCATTGCAGAAACGTCAAAGGTGGTGGATGTATTTATACAAAACGAAAAAATTACTAATGGCGGTATCTTTCTTTTATCTTGTGGGCGATTTTCCGTAAGATTTCTATGCGCACGGTAGTGCTCCAGGCCAAATTTTGGCATGACACACGAAAGTGTGAATATTATTTAAAAAGGTTTCCCGTGTTCTTCCTCCCATATCGTAACTTTGTTATCAGTCCAAATAAAAGTAATGTAATTCTATTTAAAAAAATCTATTACTAATTCATTTAAAAAAATATAATTAGGTAAGGTGGGACAGGATGGTCTTCCTGGTCTACCAGGGCAACCTGTTCTCTCTTTTTAAGGCATAAAAAGAGTTCTTGGTGACACAGGACTTGACGACTTACCAGGACTAGTTGGTTTAGAAGGAAGGCTGGCGGAGGATGGGTTAGAAGGACCTCACGGTCCAAAGGGAGCCTGGGTTCGCTCTATAAGTTTCAAGGGACGAATCTCTCCTTCGATTTATAGGTAAGAATAAACATACTATTTGCTATTAACAAATTAAAGGTTAGGTTCTACCCACAGAGCAAAGTATACTGAGAAAAAAGCATAAGATCCCCCTCCCCATTTTTTTTATTTATTGATCTTAGAAAAAATAGAAGAAATTTCCCCAAAAACAGTTATGTAAAATAGGGACCAAGTTCCTATCCAAAAATCTCGGCCTCTTGGAATACTGAGATACTGAGATAAAATTAAACCAATTTTGTCTACAATTTTGTTCCAGTCTTTTTTCACTTGGCAAGTTTTTTACTGATTTGTCGGCGAAGGCTTAAGTATTTCTTACAAATATCAAAAAAATGACCTGTTGCGGTAAATGATCTGGATATTTTTATTTTTGTATGCATTATTTTTACTAGCATTGATTAATTGAAGCCTTTTATATCTTCAGTTGTTAATCTTCGTAGCTCGTCACCAGCTTCTGTTAGTCCAATTGCCTCATCTATTGTAATATTGATATCTAGTGTAAAATACTTTACCAAGCAAATATTTTTTATCTGGAGCAGTGGATAGTAATCGATCTTTCAGGTTTTTTTTCAGCCAGCCACAAATTGCATGTGTGTCCCCAAATCGACGTTATGGTTAATTTTCAACCTACTTTTCAACATTGAACACTCTGACTAGAGAGTAGACAACATACAGGGTTTTTAAAAATGCACGGCCAAAAGTAATTCCTTATTGAAAAATATAAAAAAGTTTTTATAAATATGTGTCAGAAAATGTAAAGTTTTTGAAAAAAAAAAATTTATTACAAGTCTCTGGACCATAAAAAGAAAAATTAAAAAAGTAAATTTGAATTTGTAACTCAAGTTAACTATTAATGTAGGGTTTGCATTAAATTGGTTTTAATTTTGTTTTTAACAAAGCAATATAGGAAAAAATAACAGCCTATTTAAAAAAAATAACACCCTATATTTTAGAAACCATGCCTTTTTGAACCCATAACTATAAAAACTGTTTAAAATATTTGTCAATGAAAAATCATTTCCTAAAATTTGGCCTTCCATTTTTCGGACACCCTGTATATTATATGTAATTAATAGTTTAAAATAAACGGTAGCTTTGTATTTCACATCAGGTCTACAGTAATTTTTTCTGTTTTATCGACAATAAAATATAATATTTTATTTATTAATTTTTTTTTGACGTCATATAACAGATATATTTTTCTGGTAACAAAAAAAATAATTTATAATTACGGATTATCACAAAATTCATAAATTTCTAAATGTTTATGTTTTTTTTAGTTACAACAAAACTGTTGACATATCACATTTTTTTATATTTTCAATTGTAGCATGACAGTCAGTCACGTGACAAATGTAAAAATGTTTTTTTAATGTTATTTGACATGCGTGCGACTAAATTTCGTAAAACTTTTTTTTTTAAATCTTACCACCAAAAAAATTATTTGTTTTAAAAAAAATTAATAATTTAATTTTGTTTTACTTATGGTAAGCAATATTTTCTTAAAAACATTAATAATTTTTATGTACATCTTATTAATCGTTTCAAAATTAGCATATTATTATAAGCCAACACTTTAAAAAATAAGCTTGCACCTTTGCAGAATATCCAGTTTTCCGCATGCAAAAGATAATTTCGTCAAATGAACGTTTATCTTCGTGTATCGTTTATATACGAGTTAAAACATTTAAATAATGAGCAAAATTATTATTTCGGTTCACCTGTTCAAGACCTGTGACACCTGAAGTACCGTTACTCTTTATCTGATGGATGGAAGGTGTAAAAGCTATGTTGTGGGTACCTTTCTCCAATTTATGATTACTACTATAGCTGTACACCGGCCAGAAATAAATTTAAAACATTAATATTGTTACTTCGTGTCTTAAGATGAAATAAGAAATCTAGTATTGTATTGACAGGTATTCCTATTCATAAATTTAGTTGTTTCCTTTTTAAAAAAACGGCCTATAGCTGCAGATTCTGGTAATTACATTAAAACTTCCGGAAATATAAACCACAAAGCGACATTTGCATTTGTCGCTACTTGCTTATTATTTTCAAAAGCAACAAGAGAGGCAAGTTATCTGATCTCAAAGTTTTCTTAATTTACCTACATTAAGCAAGAATAACCAAGTCTAATTCGAACTAACAAAGAGTGAAGCTACCCAAGTATCTTTATTTAATAATATTAAAGGACTTTCTTTTATTTTACGTTAGTTATATAACTAACTGAAAAATCTGCAATTTTGATGGCTCTATATGAAAATATTATTCGGCCCTATCCTCACGGAGGTACACAATATCAATATAATATGCAAGCGATATGTCGCTAGAAAGTTGCTGCCGTGTATTTAAATCACCGACAAGAGGCACGACATAGAAGCGATATGACACCTCCGCGACATGTTTCTTGTTAACAACTTTCTTTAGTTGTCTGTCAACACATAGCACATTTTCTGGAATATTTTTTTTAAATGGCCACTGAACGAGATATTAATGTCGTCTCGTATAAATAGTTCGGGTTGGAGACATTTTTGTTGCTTATCCTAAATGTCTTGTTGATGTCGTGTAGCGCCGTGAAGATGGGGTTTTATCATTATTATTTTTTAAGACAAGTTTCTCATGGTATAGTAGGTCCATTAAAAAAAAGACAATACTTGTTCAGTTACAGAATGAACTAAATCAAAATTGATACAAGCTTAATAGTACCAAGAATAATAAGTACTTTCTTGGATACACGCAGAGATCCCGTAACGATAAAATTAAATTTAAAAATCGTGATACGAAGAAATGTAAACAATAAATATTAAAAAAATATTGTACCAACCTTTTACAATGAACAAGTTATTTATTGAATCTTTTAGGAGCAGTAGAAAAAAATAAAAGTAACGCGTCTCGGTCCAAAGTAATATATTTAGTACCTGGTGGATGGTTGGTTTAAGCAGAGCTGGTTGTAGCATTTTGGCTTACCGTGCGCCCCTTTCTTGTTGTAGAAGCCTACATCCCTTAAATAGGTCTAACAAATTTTTGCCGGCTCAGTATATTTTAAAAAAATATGTGATTTTTGTGTATCGGTACTTTGCAGTTGAATAATATGTTTGAGTCAGTATCTTTCTCCTGCCCTAAGTGCCTGCATGTTGTGGTGACGTTGTGTATGCCCATTTTCTGCAAGTATTTTCTTAAATGACACTAACCTGTCAGTAGTCCCACTACTTGTCATATCTAAGTAAGTACCAAAAGAAGGACCTCAGCTGTTTCTTAGAATGATCACTTAGCATTGCTTTTAACCAAGGTACGCATGGCAACGATCTAGGTGTTGTTTTTGAGACCATCTGTTTATTGTTATTTAATTGCCTATTTTGATAGTATAAGGACAGATTCTGGACCAATTTAAACTTTTAGACGAACAGGCTTTTGCTACTTTACCTGCTTTTTTATCTATTCTACACCCTATTGCCTAGTCTACATGAACCGAGAGAAGTTTTATCCTGGTCTTCCTAGCGGTAAGTTTTTTTTGGGTCGTACAGGCACACCATCGTAATATTAAATGAAAAACGAAGGGAATTTTTGTATGTTCTAGTTGGGATGTCCACTTTTCGCATTTACTTGAACACATACTTAGATAGCATAAATGTCCGCCTTATATACTGTGGCTTGCTTGCTCAATGAATAGTTATGTCGTTCTAGGTCTTGCACCAAATATATCAGCACCCACTCTATTATTTGCTTTTGTATTATGGGTACACAAAAAAAGGCCGCTAAAAAATTATGGGAGGGAGGGGTCCCCTTGTCCATAAGCTAGAATTTTAGCTAACTGTATAAAAAAACTTTTGTTAAGTACCAGACCAGAGGGTTCTTTTTCTTCTTCCCTGGAAGCCGTCTTAATTTACCACCAGAGGCAGCACAGCCTCTTGGACTTTTTGTGCCTAATTTCCCATATTCTTTTATACCAATCCAAAGCCAATGAAAAACAAAAATGCACAAATTTATTTTATAAGAGGCACTTTGTCAAAATTTTGCCACAAACGAAAAACTGTTAAGGATCGGTGGCTACAGGATAATGTAGAGTAGTCACAGTGGGAACGGTCAACTGCTGTTTTTGACGAAAAAGCACTGCGTCACATCCATTTTAGGTAAGTACCACTGCCACAGTTTTTTGTCTTAAGTATTTATGTTACGTAAATAAAGAGTGTTTCATTATAATACGCAGACTGTGAAAGATTTTTATTAATTTCCTACCTAGTTTTAGTATGAGAGTCGTAATTTCGTGGGATTCGTTGTCCCTTAGTACCCGACACTAAAATATTCCTTGACACCAGACAGTTTACAAGTCGTCCTTTTCGAATACATTTTTGCCTAGAAATTCACAATCATTTAATGAGTTTATCATGAGACACCACCCATAAACTTCAATTTTTATGAAGCCGTTCAAAGATGCCTATAACAAACGATGTGACATGTGGATGAGAGGTAACGCTGGATCCTCATTACCGTCTACGATGTTGTTGGTTAATGAAGCATCCAAAACGGTAGCTCATATGGATATTGCAGTTTCTGTCTTCAAATGCACCAGTATTTGCCCATTAAATATAAATTTACTTTTGACCTGGATTATTTGAATGCAGACATGACTACTATTCTACTAGAAGAGCGAGGAATTTTTTTAAACACTCCAAGTTGCAATGAGAAAAAATCTGTGAATTCCGCTGATTTAACTTTGATTGGTAACCTATCAACATCTCGCGATTCAAAACTGTCCAGCAATTCCACCTCACAAAAAATAATAGATTCTCCTCAAGAATCTATCAATAAACCATTCAGTCCCAAGCCGTCGAGGAGTTTTTTTCAAAATAATTCGGATTGTCCATTATTAGTCGCCATTGCTAAATGCTACCATAAAATGATCGGCTGCTTGGAAAAAAATGTGAAGGAAGCAAAATTCTAACATCATCGCCCTAAAAAAATGTTGCAAAACAAAAATAAAAACTTTAAATTAAAAAAATAGTGGTTTGGGAACAAAGTTTAAAACAGCAATGAGAGAGGAAGAGAAACAAACCAAAAATGTTAAAAGCCTCGTAGAGAAAAGGCCAAGAAAAACGAATCATTAGCTCAAACATCTAACGAGGAAAAAATCACTTATGTAGTGTGTTTAAAGGACCACGATATAAACTAGATACAATGCTCTAGCTGTCAAAGATGAAGTCATGAAGCGTGTGCAAACATTTCTAAATGTGGAGATGCCATCATATATGATCGATGCAATATAAAATATATATATATATATATATATATATATATATATATATATATATATATATATATATATATATATATATATATATATATATATACAATATATATATAATAATATATATATATATATATATATATATATATATATATATATATATATATATATATATATATATATATATATATATATATATATATATATATATATATATATATATAATGTATTATATATATTGAAGAAATCAATTATTAAAAGTAATATTTAGCATATATATACAGTATATATTATGATATCAGATAGAGTCTTTATATATAAATAATATCATAAATTTTATTATATATATAGTTTAAAAATACATATATAACAATATATATGCGGAATAGTATACATCTATATATCCCATTTATACAGCGAGTATAGATATAGTGATTATATATATACAATATATATAATATATTAATACATCCTGCAAAGATCTCAATCTTAAAGTTTATACACCAGAAAAATCAAGTTTAACGCATAAACAAGCTAAAATTATTATCAAAATTAGCACTTTCTGTTTTGCAATTTAAACGTGGATTCAGGAATAGGCTGGGGTCATTTTTGTACCGCAAATATTTAAATAATAACATATTATAAAATATTATTGGAAATAATATATAAATTAATCAGTTATAGGACAGGCGGCATCGGTAAAATAGTTTAAGCCAATAAATATATTACATTAGCACCTGGCATTCTAAGGGAGTATATAATTTTATTACAAACAAAAATACATTTAAAACATATTTTAAATACATACATGCATCATTGGCGAGCGGATTTAGGTTTAAGGCTCCATATAAAATCAACTTTTAGAGATATATTTTAATTAAAATAAAACAAAGAATAAATAACAAATCATACCATGCCATTTGGTACAAAACACTTTGAGAAAAATATTAGTTAAAAATATGTGTTTGAGTGAAACAGCTCAGCAGCTCTACCCTGAATAAACCTGCGATCGCAATTTTTGTGATCTTCCTATTCATATATAACATATGTTTACTCTGAATGGCAAAAACCTTAAACATTAACTATTTATTTGCCGTAAAAAATGATCTAGGCGACATTTTAACAAAGCAGCTACATTCAAAAATAAATATTCTAGATTTTAGTTATTAGGTAGCCGTGAATTAGGCGGTCGCGAAGAAACAACAGTTTTGTATATTACTGACAGTTACAGATTTAGTAAATAACTATATTTAGTTAATAAAATTTTTTGGTAAAAATACCTTATTCGAAAAGGGAAAGACAAATAATTTTTCAAATATTTATTAAAACAAATAATAGCGTTAAATTGGCTCAAAGGGAACTTCGCAAAATTAATCCTCGAATGCACGTTCCAGACAAAAAAACATTTTATTGAACCTATGAAAAATTTACACAAACATCCAGTCTAGCGAGAAAAAAAGAGAACAATGGAAAGAGATGAAAACATTGATTTAAATATACTACTAAAAGTTGAAGAACAAACATTTCTATAAGAAAAATATCGAAAAGTTAATCGACGAAATCGCTACTTGATGGAAATCCATTTTAATTTTTAAAAATAAAACACTTAAAGTGATATTTCCACTGTTTATTGGTATACTATACGACATATGTTTCGCTATACTATAGCTTCCTCGGGTACTGTATGAACTGATACAAAAATAAAAATAAAGTAAAGAAACGGACTGCAACCTAAATCTACCTAAGTTTTACAATCTAATTACCATAACTATTTGTCGGGGTGTTGTTATACAAATTTAATAAAGGGGACGGGTTTGTTTCTAATTGACCATTAAGGGAAATTCCTGTATTTTTAATTCTGTTTATTTCTAGGCTCTCAAAACAAGATAGTTTTTTACCTTTATTTAGCACATGTAAAATATTAAAATCATCATCAAAGTTGTGATTTTCTTGTAATAAATGTTGTGCGTATGCAGAGTCTTCCTTTTGGTTTATAAAAGATTTTTTATGTTCCATTATACGTTTCTTGAACGACCTTCCGGTTTGACCTACATAACACTTATCGCAAGAACCACATTTAGCTTATAAATACCCGACTTTAGGTTTTTATCTATCTTGTCTTTATTGTTCTTTATGTAATTACCCAAATTATTTACTGTTCTGTATGAGATGTTTATGTTATCGGATATGATATATTTTGATACTTTTTCAGAAGGTTTGCCAAAATAAGTGATACACTTAAATTTTTTATTTTTGTTTCTTGTACTAGTTGGGTAAATGTGTTCATGAGCTATTTTTGAAAGTTTATTTTTAAGTATTTTGTCAACTAAATTTGAATGAAAACCATTATTAATTGCAATCTGTTTTATGATATTTAATTCTTTATCAAAATTTTCTTTGTTTAATGGGACATTGACTAGCCTGTGTATCATGCTATGGTAAGCTGCTTTTTTGTGAGTGCTAGGGTGTAAAGAAGAAGAATGTATAGTCATATCGGTAAACGACTCTTTGTGGTATATAGAGAATTCATGTTTGTTTTTATTTCTGTTAACGACAAATAGTTATGGTAATTAGATTGTAAAACTTAGGTAGATTTAGGTTGCAGTCCGTTTCTTTACTTTATTTTTATTTTTGTATCAGTTCATACAGTACCCGAGGAAGCTATAGTATAGCGAAACATATGTCGTATAGTATACCAATAAACAGTGGAAATATCACTTTAAGTGTTTTATTTTTAAAAATATCGAAAAGTTTAAAAGAAGAGCTTGATGATTCAAAAAATACATCTTATGGGATTGTTCCAAATACTCTTGACAAAACAGGGTATAAACCTTTCAAAATAAGGCCTACAACAAAATTAACGCCAAGACACCAAGAAAAAAGGGTAGAATTTTGCCGAACTATGTTAGAAAAAATCAATTTGAATAATAGTTACTTGAAAAATGTATTTTGGACTGGCGAGTCATCATTTGCAATTAGTGGTATGATAAACAGGAAAAATACTAGACACTGGGCCACAGTAAGTCCCCACTACTATAGGGGAATTTCAATTATAAGATCGCCAAACTTCCAATGTATGGTGTGCTATTTTAAATAACAGAATAATAGGTCCCCATTTCTCTAAAGTTTTTTTAAACGAAAATAGTTATTTGAATTTTCTCCAGCAAGAACTAGAGGACTATTTTGATGAGCTTCCGTTGGAACAAGAGAGAAACATCGTCTTCCAACAAGATGGCGCTCCTCCTCACAGTGTAGTAACTGTTACAAATTTTCTTAACCAAATGTTCAATGAATGGATTGGAAGGGATGCACAAATAAAATGGCCACCTAACAGCCCTGACTTGACGCCGATGAATGCATTTTTATGGGGAACGCTAAAAAATCGAGTGAATGCAAATACCATTGAAAACAGTAAACATTTAAAAGAACTTACGAGTATTAGAACGGAAATTCCAATCCTAAATGAAGTTTATAGCCAATCTATCACTGCCGCAGTAGAAAGACATATCAAATGTACTGAAGAAAATGGGGGCCCAGTTAAGCAATTTAATTTGTAAAAACTACATGTTTTCTTGTATCGTTGTTTTTGTATCGAAAAAATGTTTGGATTTTCTTTAGCTTTGGTAGTACATATATTTAAATTACTATTTTCATCTCTTTTCCCTTTCTGAATAAGGCTTTTCTATTGAAAAAATATTTCATTAAATAAATCTAATTATTTACTAAATCTGTAACTGTCAATAATAAGAAAACTGTTGTTTCTTCGCGACCGCCCAATTCACGGCCACCTAAGAACTAAAATCTAGAATATTTATATTTGAATATAGCTGCTTTGTTATAATACTAATATTCCGAAAACTATTACATTTAGATGAAGTACATGTTATTCAAAAAATATTCAGAATTTTTAGAAGATTCTAAACAATTGACAATACACAGGGTGTTTCATTTAAAAAAATATAACTTTAACATGTCAGCATTTCGCAACCCTCTGTATATATATATATATATATATATATATATATATATATATATATATATATATATATATATATATATATATATATATATATATATATATATATTATATAGGGTCCTGCAGCTCACCTCCCGTCTTATATTTCATTTATTATTCACTTTTAAAAATTTTATATTTTAGACGTTACCTTTAACCTACGGTGATTTGAAAAATAATTTTTTATACCTGCAAAAAAAGTGACGCCACGACTGTGTATTTTTTTTTTTTATTTAGGTACCCTTTTGGGCAACTATCTTTCAAAATTTTGTCAACATCAGGGGTTAGTAATTTAGAGAAAAAAAAAAAAAAAATAAAAAAAAGTTTTGCACCATTGTATTTAAAACTGAATAAAAATAAAAGGGGTTTATCAGTAGTTTTTTTCATGTTTGGTTAATTGAACTGTACAGGGTGTCCAAAATTTAGTGTCAAAAACCCTTAAATTTAAAAACACTTTATTTTTCTTATTTTTACCAGCCTCTGTATATTTTTAGGTCGTTAAGTAGAATTAAAAAAAAAAATTTTTCTAATTATAACCCTATCGTTTTGACACATTAAAAGTTATTTTTCCCCATTTTCGCATCTATTTTAATAACAATAACATTGAATAAAAATGATAGGTTTGGAAAAACAATTTA